>VUQG01016071.1:9985-39562 GCA_015106755.1 Etia nguti | reverse complement strand
ACACATCCTGGACAGGGAGGAACGCTGGTTTGAGCGCGGAGTGAAGGAGGCCATTTACGTGAAAAGGGAAAGACCATCTCTGAATCGAGGAGGGGGCCTAAGGGTACATCTTTCGCCATCTTACAATGCTGTGATTGCAGCCATTCCCCAACTCTCTGTGAATTGTACTCATGGCCATTGATCAGTGGTCTTTGATCAGTGGGTTTTGGTCAGTGGTTGTTGATCAATGGTCATGAGAATTTGCATAATTAAGATTAAGGAACTGACCTCCCAGCCCATTGTTCCTTCAGTGGGCTGGTTTCAGTCATTATGCAAATGTACTGTTTATAAGATTGGGGAAACCTGCAGTCAGCTGAGACTGAAGAAGTCACTTGGATGAGTGACGAAACGTTTCTCCCACAAAACGCTACGTCCAGATGAACAGAATCAACTTTTGGAGATTTTTTCTGTTTTGTTTTTTTATTTTAGCTTTCAATAAAAATTTGTTTTCAACCAAATTAAATTATTTGTGACTTAATTTCCAGGAATTGATGCATGTGATTTTTTTTTCTTTTCCCCATCCATCCTCACTTTTAATAGAGATATTAAAATGACAATGTGACTGTGGTGTGATCCACGTGCTTTTTTTGGTCTACAAACATGGTGTTTGTTTTTCACCATGCCGAATCACATCCTGATTTCCACAAAAAGCATATGAGTTAAAAACAAGGAAAAAAGACATTTAGACAAGACTTGCTTTTTGGTGAATGAAACACTTTGAACAACAAGTTGGTTTCTGTTTTACAGGGCACTTATGGCCTGGAAGCAGCCATTGCAGAGATCAAAGAGTGTAAAAATCTAATTAGAGAGAGAGAATGTGAGGCAGAGGCCATGACCAAAGAGATCAACCAGCTTGAGATGAGAATCAATGACCTCATGGACGAAAACGAAGGTTTCAGAGAAAAACTAGGTCAGATGGTTTTTTTTATTTTTTATTTTTTAACTCGAATGGTCCCATTTCTCAGTATATTTAGACAACACTCACTGACGTGGAACTATAAAATTAATTTAGGTTTTGTTTATACTGGTCTTGACTCCGAAGGTCTGGAACCAAAGCAGGAAGTGGATCTGACAGAGTTTAGGCGTGCCGCAGATCTCAGACGGCACCAGTACAAAGCAGAAAACCAAGTGCTCACCAAAGAGGTATAGTGGGGATTATACTGATTAAAACCAATATTTTTACAAGTATTTTTGCTTATGAGCTTCTTTCTACTAACACCCTGATGGTTTTCTAGATTGAACGACTTGAAGAGGAAAGACTGGAATTAAAGAAACAAATCAGACGCATGGTGAAGGAAAGAGGTGACATTAAAATCACTGAGTTTAATTCCACAGATTATTCATTTAAAAAAGTGTATTTGCATGTTAGCAACTCTTTTCACCCGTTCTGAAAAGCGCATGTGTAGTTGGTTCACCACATCTATCGTGTAATGTCTCCACAAACAGGCACATGGACCTCAGTAAGGAGCCTTGCCCACTGTGTTACTGTGAAATTTATGTCTCTCAAATCCAGTTGGCCCCTATTATATACACAGACATGGAACCTACAACACTCCTTTAAGGTTCCCGGTCAGACCTAACTCGTTTTCATCCTTTTGTGACACTTGCTGTCAGTTTTAATGGAAGGGGCATACGAACTCATTGGCCCAATGATATCTTTTCCTTGAAGGGTCTTTCCACCTAAAATGTTTAGCTTGTACAAAGGAAGACATTTAGCTTTTTTTCTCTTGAATTTTGAGTTTTGTTTCAGACATACATTTTAAAAAAATTTTGCTCTTAATCAGCTGTGTCTACAGGGATTCCACAGTCAAGCTTACTGCTGGAGGAAGATGTTAGATCCAGCAAGGTGGCACAGCTGTCGCTCAAACAGAGTGACATGTACACAGATGAAGAAACCAGGCGCAAAGTAAGACTCTTAGTAGTGACATCACCTCTTGCCACCCAACTTAGTGCCCTGTATTAAAAAAGAAACATTCTCATCAAGCAAACTAAGTGAGAATTATAATTGTATTTGATATTATTCAGTGAAGAATGCACCCTTTGTTGCATATTGCTTCACTCGTATGAGCAAAAAAAAAAAAAATTCCTCAACATTTAATTTTGCGGGTGATAGAAGTGCTGATGGTGATTTATGATACAGCTAACAGGATACAATGAAAACCATAGGAACCATGGAATACCATGGGAAAGGGTTATGTCAAAGTTTTCAGGGTTTTTAATTTGAAATATTACATCAACATTGCATTTCAGAATGAGTACCTTGAAAAAGAGTTACGCAATAAGGAGCGAGAGCTGGAAATTCACCGGACCCAGTTTCAGGTCAAATGTGAGTATAGTCCTGCTTTGACTTCCACTTAAAGTTCACACAGACATTTTTACACTTGAGTCACTGTAGCATCTGTACATGAGCATCTGTACATTATGTAGTGAGACGATGATCAATGCAATATACACTGTACTGCCAAAAGTATTCACTCACCCATCCAAATGATTGAATTCAGGTGTTCCAATCACTCATAGGCATGAAGACTGCTTCTACATACGTTTACGAAAGAATGGATCACTATCTGGAGCTCAGTGAATTTCAGTGTGGGACCGTGATATGATTGGCAGATTGTGATTGGCAATCTGCAGTCTGATGCATGAGTCTGGGTTTGGTGGTTGCAAGGAGAACGGTACTTGTCTGACTGCATTGTGTCAAGTGTCAAATCTGGTGGAGGGGGGATTATGGTGTGGGGTTGTTTTTCAGGAGTTTGGCTCAGCCCCTTTGTTCCAGTGAAAGGAACTCTTAATACTTCAGCAAGACATTTTGGACAGTTTCATGCACCCAACTTTGTGGGAACAGTCTGGGGATGGCCCCTTCCTGTTCCAACCTGACTGCCTGCCAGTGTACAAAGCAAGGTCTATAAAGACATGGATGAACAAGTTTGGTATGGAAGAACTTGACTGGCCTGCACAGAGTCCTGACATCAACCTGACAGAACATCTTTCGGATGAATTAAAGGGGAAGCTTCTGAAAGAATGGTAAAAAATTCCCATAAACACACTCCTAAACCTTGCGGAAAGCCTTCCCAGACGAGTTGAAGCTCTTACAGCTGCAAAGACATCACATTAAACCCTATGGATTAAGAATGGGATCCCACTCAAGTTTATATGTGTGTGTGAAGGCAGCCAAGCAATTACTTTTGGCAATATAGTGTATTTAAAACAATTTTATCTGAATTATTTATCTCAGAGGTACTGCTTCCCTGTTGTTATTCATTCCTGTGCATGAACTCGTAGTGGAAGAACTTTCAAAGGTGAAAAAAGATCAGGAGGCTGCTCTGAAAGATGTCCTTCAAGCAATGAGGATTAATCAAGAGGCTGTTTCTGTTCCTAATCTGGAAAGGTTGGCCAATGTAAGTATGCATGAAAGCTGATGTGAAACAGTGCTTAGTTTAAGACGACATTTGATTAATAGTGTTTTTCAGTGTGTTTCACACGGGCTCACTTTACATCATGCCTTCACACGTAGATAAGCTGAAAACAATGGACTTTGTCCCTCGTCGGCATTTTACCGTTGACCTTGTCATTTAATGAAGTACAGGGTTTGTCTCATAGCAACCTGATAAACACATGTGGTTAGCTGGAAAGAAAAAGGCAAGTATGCTATGCAACATACCAATCAGCAAGACAGATAAGGTATAGCTTGGCATGCCCAGTACAAGAGGAAGTAACAGATGCTAGCACATATCAAACACATGAAAATAAATCTTAGGTAGTGGTATAAATTTATTTTTATTCTCTACAACTGTTGCATCTAGGATTTGAGGATAGCCTTTTTTGGGGGGGAGGGTGGCAGTAAACTTTGCTCATTCTCCTACAGGCTTTAGATGTCAGTGGCATGGGTGGCCAGTCTGAGTCAGCCCCACACTTCAAGTCCCAAGTACACCAGCTGGTGGGGAGAAATGAAGAACTGAGGCAGGAGCTAAAATCAGCTCGTGAGGAGGCAACCAACAGCTTGAGTCAGCTTGCCAGAGCCAAAGAAAAGGTAGATTAATATGATTTAAGTTAATGACACAAATTAATAATGTGGTGGACTGGCAGCTTTATTTGGCCATATTTCTGTCTTTGGCAAGAAAACAAAGCGGTATGATTTCTCAACTTGTTTCTCAAAGCCAAGCATGTATTAAACTCTAGTTATGGAAGCCCAAATCCCAGTGGTAACAGTTGCGTGTCTCTTCTCCAAATCAACAAAATTATTTTCTTATGTAAAAGTTTGTAACCACAGAAATATAAAGATTTATGAAAATAGCTGCATGCCTGGCGTGGGCTCCATGGCGGAGAGTCATTAACATGTCTCGAAGATTTTTCCTTTCCTTTTTTTTTTTTTTTGGTCTGGTCAGTCGCCTGTTTTTGATATCTGCTACTTCTGTTTCATATAATAAGAAAAACGAGGTAAACAAACTTCTGTCTCAACTGTTCAGCGTGCATTCAGTTCCAATTTTCAAAATGATAAAACTTTCTTACAAAAACACTTAACAAAAGCCACATTATCCAGAACACAGGCAGTAACAATTTTGTTTAAAATGAGGAAGCCTCCTTTACATAACTCCTCTGCCATTTCTCCAGTTTTATTTTCCAATAAGCTTTTCTCTTTTTGTTGATCATTCTTTTTCATTATTTATTCCCTTGTCTGGTTCATTTTGTTCATAAGTAGTGTTACACTGTTTATTTTAATCCTCTATTTATTACTGCCTTTAGTCTCAATAGTTTTAATTTTGTGGTACTTTACAGTGGCCTCCTCACATTCAATAATCAAGCAATTTGTGTCTCCATTGTCCCAAACTGTTCTAAATAATACTTTGAATCTAGACACAAACGCAGGAACTTTTTTGATAAACAAATGGTTGACGTTTGTAGTGTAATAAACACAACGTTTAATAGCCAGGTTTTGCCTGTGATTTTTATTTAAATTTTTTATTATCTATGCCTGTTAGATATGCCAACTTGAAAGTGAGTTGGAGTTGCTCAGGAAGTCTGGCAGCAATGGAGTCCTCCTCAGACCTCTGACCCTTCCTGAGGGCCTGGAGCCCAGCAGCACTGAAGTCATCAGTTCCCTGAATGAGTATGCCGTTCGACTCCTTCAGGTTAGTGTCACATTATTAGTGTCCCAATAATGTGGTTGGGAAGAACTGTAAACTGTGTTTCAAGTAAAATCTAAATAAATTGATCATAATTATTTAGGAGCTCAAAAACAAGGAGGAAAAAACGCAGAAACTTGCAGGTGCCCTGGAAGAATACAAGGAGAAGTTTTCTGTTATTAGCCATCAACAGGGACTTCTCTACAAAGAGTACCTGAGGTGGGTTAGCATGAAAGTTTTTGCACGTTGTGGGTGATTTATTTACATGTAAGAATCTGAAATATTTTCCTGTGTTTTTCTAAGTGGGAATGCAGAGTGGCAAAAAGAGAAGGAGACATTCACAGAGATAAAGAACAGGCTGGAGGAACAAAAGCAGGTGGACGAAATTAAAATAAAAGAGTTCAGTGTAAGTCAGCTTTAAAAGGTTAATAATACTTAAATGCTACAAGATGCACTGTGTTTATTTTGCAAACACTTTCCAATGTGGCTCTCATTCACTCACACAGACATATGGATGGTTTATGATGATTCACGGTTAAAGGCTGACAACATGGAACTAAATGTGTCTCAGACAAATTACTGGAATATTTTCCCTTAACTCAATAAACATAAAACGCGCATTAGGGGAACAGACAACTCATTCTGGCGTGTAGCGTGCAATATCAGCAAGTCGACCAGCAGCTCTTAAGTGATTAAATAACTATGTACTGACATTTTTACAAATTTGAGATGTACAAATATCAAATGTCAGGTTAGAATTTTTTGCTGTGCTTCTTTTTCCTTCTGGTATCAGTTTTATTAAGAGCAGTTATTCGCCTTATCCATCAGGATCTGCTGGACACACTTCAGAAGGATCCAGAGGACATCAGAAGACAGCTGAGTGAAGCAGTTCGTAAGCTGACAGTGCTCAAAGTTAACGAGAAGAAACTGGCGCGACGCTACACAACCCTGCTGGAACAAGAACAACACCTCCGCAAGGAAAACGGCAAGCTGAGAGACGAGAGCAGCCACATGCAGGCTTCGGTCACTCAGAGGATAGGTTACCTGCAGAGATACAAGGTACTGAGAAGCTAAATCCCACCAAAAGCCTTGGTGGCAAAACAGATTCATATCTATTGTCTTTTATCTCAACTAGATGAGATTATATAAAACATTTTACATAAAAGTTTCCCTTTCAAATGCTTTCCTTAATTAACAGAAAATAATTTATGACATATTTTGAACATTTCTGTTAGAGAGAGTGTTTTTAGCACTATGTTCATTCAGCACCTTTCTAACGTCACTGCCTTTTATTTGGTCTTTAGGAAATGGCTGCATATAAAATAGCAGCACTCCAGAAAGCTTTGGATGATAGCGTGCCCTCATCAGACCTGGAGAAGGCTAACAAACAGTATACAGAGCTAACAGTCAAATACAGAAACATGCTACAGAGAGACAGCCGCCTCATACAAAGAACCACCAACTTTGAGCATTTGGAGGTATTAAAAAAAACACTTACTGACCAGGTTTGCCCCACATCTCATGTTTTGTTCTTGACTAACGATAACATTTTATTAATCTTTTTTTCCCCCTGTCTCTCAGAGTGAGAATGAGTCTCTTCGAGAACAAATCTCTGCCATGAATAAAGAACTGGAGATCACAAAGGAGAAACTTAATACTTTAGAGCAAAGATGGGAGAACATCCCTTCAATAGGTAAACTAAGGATAGTGCTCATTACAAACAGTTTTGTTTGTAACGACACTCACATCATATAATGATGTGAATGTTGGCCACGGATACAACATTTAAAAACTGACTCCCACCTTCAACAAAAACAGTGGCGGGTGGGGTGGGTAGATTGGTCAAGAATCACATCTGAACTGCATATCTGAAAGTAAATTGGTCTGAAACAATATTGGTTCAAACTCAGTTTTTATAAATTTGATCCTATTTTTGTCCATAAAGAGGTTTGAGGGAACATCTTTTATTCTGAGTTCAATATAAATATTTTGAAGTTAGAATAAAAGATGTTCCAGCATTCTTGGATTCACAACAAGAAGGTATCACAGTCTGTGTAGGCCATTAAAGTCTTTTACAAGCTGAAGTTCCCGCCATGAAGACATTTACTGGGCTGTGGTGAAACCACTAGAATAAGCCAAGGGCACAGGCTTCCCACAGAGCCAAAAAATACAGTTATTTATGTCTATTGCTTTCTTCCTGAGCTTTTATCTACTGTATTGTCCTGCATGCATGCAGTGTTGTAAGACAGCTTGAATACATTTAGTGCTCACTGGATCTGAGCCATAGCTAGTGGGGTTATCGCATTCCTGTCTCAACAATGAGGAGGTTGGATAAAATTCATCATATAATGATGTGAGTGTTGGCCCGGCTGCAACATTAAAAACTGACTCCCAACTTCAACATAAACAGTGTAGGGGTAGGTAAATTGTATAAGAATCACATTTTTGAATTTCATATCTGAAACCAAATTGGTATGAAGCAATGCTTATAGACAGTTGTGTATCATTTTTGCTGGATAACTGCTTGAAGTTTTGCGACTCCTCAGTTCACCCCACAGTTTGTCAAAGAGATTTATGTCAGGGCTTTGTGCAGGCCACTCAATAACGTTCACTTTGGTCTTCTGGACGTAGTTCTCGACCATGTTTTGGGTCTTTGCCGTGCTAGAAGACAAAACGATGACCTAGACCCAGTTTTGCTGCTGCTTAAGGTTTTCCTCCAGATTCTTCACGTATCCTTCCTTCTTCATGATTGCTTCCACCATGACGAGATTCCCAGTTCCAGACGTACTGAAGCATCTTAACAGCATAATACTCTCACCACCATGTTTCACTGTGGTGTCCTTTTGGTTGTACGCCTCTCCATTCTTTTTCCAAACTGTGTTTTAACGGTCAGTTTTTATCTCATCCAGTGAGCTTCCAGTACGCAGAATCTTTCTCCAGGTTGCCGTTAGCATGCTTCAATCATTCAATTCATTCCTGTGGATGGTTCTAGTGATCGTCTTCTTTGACACTACAATTCCCAACTCTTTCTAACTCATTCACTAGTGTCTTGGCAGTTCTTTTGAATCTTCAGGCACATCTCTCATTAGTTTTCTTTCCAGAGTCTTTGAAATCTTTCACTTCCTACCTCTGCAAGGGTTGCTCTGTACTGTGTGGCTCTTCCTTGAATTTCTTGATGATAGTTATCGCTCCAGTTCACATTTAAAGTGGTTTCTTTTGTTTTTGGAGTGATGTTTTCTGCACGTGCCTGTTCAAAACCTTCCTGAAGTTTTTCTGCTTGGAAGATAACCCTAAGTTTTAACTTGGTTTTACATGCTTTGAGCACTACAAAGTTAAAGCAGTGGTTTGTGCTATGGCTCAATAGAAAGGTCAGTTTTTCAAATAACTAATAATATTTGACCTTGGTAATTTTTGTTTTTCTGAAATCATTCTGTTATTGTGTGCCAACAGAAATAACTTGTGCTTTCTAAATAAAATTAGTATGTTAAGAATTTCTATGTCGAAGATCCTTTGCTCTGTTAAAAAACGCACTCAGGAAATTTTTGGCTAATAATTTTGTCCTTATCTGTATACAATGCCACAGTTTAACTTCATTTAAGTAAATAATGCATATAATTTGTATATTTGTATTTAATATATTGTGTGTGTTAAATTATCATTCCACACTGTTTATTATTTTATTATCAGGAGAAGAAAATGGGATGGATAAGGCAGATAAGGCATCACTCAACAATGAGATGACATCTGCTGCAAGACGAATCACCACTTTAGAGATGAAGGAGCTGAATGAGAGACAGAGAGCTGAGCATGCCCACAAAATGTATGCGCACATGAAGAACTCACTTAAGCAGGTGGAGGAGCGCAATGTGGAGCTGGAATCCAAGTTTATGGAGGTATGAGACCAAGGAAATCAACAGATATGTTTTTCTGTGGCACATGAAATGTGTTGTTTCCCCAGCATGACCATCTTTTAACACATCTAAAAGGCTATTTGGTTCACCTGACACATAGTGTTACAGTGAAAGAAGTGAATTAATTTTGATTGGACTGGATTTGCATTTTTATGCTATCCAGAGCCTGCTCAAAAATAATTTTTTTATTTCATTATCTTAACATTCTGGTTCACAACCTTTGCGATATATCTCGCTTGTCAGTCTCTATCAGGTTATGGGTGTTCAAAAAAGAATTTGTATGACTTATCAAGAAGTCTTACTTTTGTTTCTCTTTAGTTGACTAAGATGAATGTGGAGGCCCAAAGGGTTGAGCGGGAGCTGAGAGATGAGCTGGCAAGCAGCGTTAGCAAAGCTGTGAGCGATGCTGACAGAGCCAAGATTGCAGAGCTGGAGAAGGCAGAGGCTGAGCTTCGCATTGAGGTTTCTAAGTGCGTCTGACAGTGTCTATGCCTTAGCTTGATTTTTTTAATTTTTGTTTTTTTGCTCTCTATTGTGAGATCTAAGTTTTGATAAGCACTGCAATCGCAATCATGCTATGAGTGTGTGTGTCGAGGGGACGGGGGTGGATTTATAGAAGCATAGGTTTTGAGGTCACAGCATTGTATTCAAGAACATACCTGGATCCTATCAAAGATAAGCTAGTCCTTGTCAGAAGGGGGGAGGGGTGGGGGGGTTTAAAATATTGCAAGCAAGTTTGTTTTTTATGATTGTTTAGTTTTAATTGATACCACTACCACCATTAAATCATTCATCAATAATTAAAGACAAAGATCACAAAGTGAGCATTAAAATTCTTTTTTAAAAAACACCTCAACTAATACCCTGCTATAATGTTGGTATTTAAAGGGATTCATTATTTTATTTTAAGAACAAAACATAAAACATGTTATGTTGCATTTTTTATGCTTTTTTTCCCTTTGGCAGGCTTCAAGAGGTCTCTGATGTGGCTGTGACACAGGTGTCTGCTCTACAGGCCAGACAAAAAAGCAACGTAAAAGAAGTGGAAACTCTGAGGGGGCAAATATTGGACTACCAGGTAACTTGGTTTTGCTTTCAGCTTCTTTACTTGAGTTTACGTTGTTTAAACTGACGACTGTGTTGCTTTCCCAAGCAGGTCCTTTACTGCACTTTCTATTTGTTGGCATTTGACAGTGTGAGATACTTTGAAATCAATCATTGCAACTTTTTATGGTGATTTGTACAGATTTTCAGATCTTTGCTTTCAACATAGTGGAATAAAGTGGAACAAATATCAGTGGTTTGTTAAATTCTCACATGTCTGCGAGACAAAAATCAAAGAGAAATCATGCTTTGTTTTTCCCAAAGTCGCAGTCAGACGAGAAGGCCCTCATTGCAAAGCTTCATCAGCACATTGTGGCTCTGCAGCTCAGTGAGTCAGATGCTTTGGGAAAACTTGAGGCTGCCACCAATCACATCCAGCAGTTGGAGGCCTACAAGCTGCGAGCTGAACAGCGGCTCGATGCAAGTGAGCGTACTCTGTTTCTCGCTCGCCAAGAGGGCAGAAACCGCTCGAAGCATCTACGGCAGACTATCCAGTCGCTCCGTAGGCAGTTTGCAGGTGCGTTGCCACTTCCCCAGCAGGAAAAGTTCTCTTTGACCATGCTGAGCCTCCAGGAGGACCGAGCAAAAGCTCAAGAGGAGAAGAAGAGGGCAGAGCAGGAGAGCAAGAGAGCGGAGGGAAGGGCCAAGGAGCTGGAACTAAGGCTGCAAGGGCTGGAAGAGCTCGTCTCAACCCTAAAGGATGTGAAAGGGGCCCAGAAGGTTAGTGGGGAATAATATTCTTGAGATCACATCTTGTCTTGTTTTGACCAATTTGTCCTGCAGTTGGCAAAAACCACACTGTTTATGACTTAAACCAGGTCACTGAGTGGCACAAAAAGATGGAGGAAACTCGCCTGCAGGAGCTCAGGAAAGGCAGGGAGCTGGTGGTCCAGAAGGAGGAGATAAAATACCTCAGGAACCTTGTAAAGGAACAGGAACAAACCATCCACTCACTGGAAGAGGATATTGTTCAGCTTAAGACTGTGAGGGAAAAATTAATTCATACACACACTCACAAATTTGCTCATTTCTCAATCACTATATTAAAAATAGGAATCAGAGTTACACAAAAATTGAGGATGATTGTGGCCTGATTAAACTGCAATGAGTGGAGAATCAGGTATTTTTGAATACATATTTAGGAAACTCACGTATTAATGAGGTTTTAGGCGCATAAGTGTGTCGGGGTAATGCAGAAATATCTTCTCATTACCGTATGAAGCTTCACGAAGAATGCCAGCTTGCATGGGATCAGCGAGAGGTGGAGATGGAGCGTCAGCTGGACCATTACGAGAAGCATCAGGATGAAATTCTGAGCAATGCAGAAAAGGTAAACCATTGTTTAACTGATGACAAATAAAACACTGAAAACAAAACCAGCTGGATTTCCCGCTTTTTCCGTTTTTAACCCTCAGCTGTAAAAGGCTGATGGACGGGGCGTGGTGGACATCCAACATTGTTATCATGCGAGAATGAGACAAAGTGATGTAGAAAAAGTTCATCTGTTTCCTTTAAGTCTCAGGTGGATTTATATATTGGTGATCTTGACCTCATGGTGAAGGTCAGAGGTCAAGTTCTCTTAAAATCTTGTGTACATGATAACTTGAAAGATGTCACCTAAGATTTTCAAATTGATACCATAAGTGTATCTACTAGGAGGCTGAGAGGCAGCACTGGCAGTCCAGGATTGGTTTTTGATTATTTAATGTGCAATTTTACATGTAATTTGTTTTTTAAACATGCTATTGCAAAGGTAATTACTCTATTTTTGTCTGTTGTAAGCTTGATGAAGGTAAAGGATGGCTACCAGACCCAAATATACCTCTTGCTCGTCAGTTAGAGTTTACCTTGGAGAAAATCAGAGAGCATGTCCACACCATTTTGGAGACACAGGCCACGTGCAGAAGTTTGGAAAAGGCACAGTATTTTGTCCCTGTTCACATACTCAACAGTCCCTATAAGTATATAGCAATATTGTTTTTATTTATTATTGTTTTAATTTGTTCATTTGTACATATGCAGAAATTGAAAGAGAGGGAAGCAGCTCTGTGGAAGGCAGAACAGAACATCGTGTCAAGGGATAAAGTAATCAATGAGCTGCGTCTGCGGCTCCCGGCTGCTGGCGACAGAGAACGGCTGCTGGCCGACCTTGCCAAACATGAAGCGGGGCAGTCAGACAGACAGTCTGCCCTCAAGCTGGCTCACCAGACCATCAAGGACCTGCAGGATCGACTTGACAAAAAAGAGGATATAATAAAGAAATATCAGAACCAGCTGGCTCAAGCTAGACAGGTACAGTGATATAAGGTGAAATATTGGCTGTGCAGTGATTTTAAGCACAGCAAGTCTCTGATGTTGATTTCTTTTCTATGGGCTGAGGAGAAGCATTAGCGAGTCAGTAACATTTTATCAGTGATTAATTGCAGTGTTGTAGAATCTTCAACAAGTGCAAAAATTCAAATCGCAGATCTTAAACAGAGTAAATATCACTGGTTAACTCTACACATGAAGTATTTCAGTTATTTACTTCATTTAAAGCACCATCACAACAGTTTACAAATGTTTTTTTCTTTTTTAACCATTTATTTATTTCATTGTCCTCAATGGTGTTGATACCAGGACCAAGAGGAACTGATAAAGAGACATCAGGGGGAGATGAAGATGTTGCACGAGAAGCTGGACTTGCACACGGACACCTCGCTGGATCGCTTCAGACAGACAGCGATGGTACTAGTGAAAGCGTGCTCTTGTTTTTTGTTCTGTTTTTGTAGATTTTGATCTTTGATGTAAGGCTCACAAGAACGTTAGACCACTGCAGGCCAGAGAAGGCATTCAGATTGATTTCCTGAAGTGTATTTCCACAAATAACTGGATGTATTTCACACCAATTTTCCCAACGTAACAAAAGATAATCAACAAAGGATGTGCTGTATTTGTATAGAGAAAGACCAGCAGAGAAAAACATATCTCTGAGAGACTTTGAGCTTTTAAGGCTTCTGTTTAATTCTCTCTCTCTGTCCAGGAGTTGATGAAAAAGCCCACCTTAAGGGTACCGACCTCCAAGCACCTGGAGCATCTGGCTGAGCTAGAGCAAACAGTGGCCGAGCAAGAAATTTCACTTTGCTCTCTCACCGAGAAGCTGAAACTGACCACTGCTGAGGTGGAGCGACTGAGGGTTACCATGGAAACAGAGGCTAAGAGACACGCTGACGAGACGTCAAAGTGATTATCATTTTTAGTTTTTTTAAATGTGTGTTTATTTCTGTTTTTTAACCCAGTGTTTGCTACTAAAAGTTACATCAAAGCAGCAAGGGAATGTTTAATGTTCCCTTAATGTAGTCCGTAGAGTAAATATTTAAGTACTTCATGGATGTAGCTACTCCTATTGGTTGCCCATTTGTTAGGGAAGTCCCATGTGAAAGCACAAGCTGTGCATTTTTGCTTTTATTATCTTGGTTCACTGCACATTCAAATAATAGCACCTTGTGCAAGCAGAGCCTGTTTTATCCTTCTTAATTACTTTAATGGGAAACATAATTTATAAGATAAATATCCTATTGTATTCAGTATGGCTTAAATTTATTAATTAAGACCATAAACTCAGCAGGAAAGTGTTTGCTGAAGTCATTTATCCAGGAAGCTGAAGGATGTTTTAGACTTCTGTGCAATCAGACTTTTTCTGCAGCCAGAAGAATCACTCGCTGGTGGCCATTCCAAAGAACACAGCTGTAAGACAATTCTACATCAGCTTCACTATACAGGCATAACATTACAAGCACTGATTATCTCTTCATAGCACCTTTTAGTGGGTGATATATATTAGGGAGCAAGTGAACATTTTGTTTGTAAAGTTGATCTGTTAGAAGCAGGAAAAATGGGCAAGCATAAGAATTTGAGTTGTGATGGCTAGACGACTGGGTCAGAGCATCTCTAAAACTGCAGCACTTGTGGGGTGTTCCTGGACTGCAGTGGTTTTGTATTTGTTTTCTATCTATAAAGGAAGTGGTCCAAAAAAAGAACAGCGGTGAAATAGCAACAGGGTCATGGACGCTAAGGTTCACTGATGCACGTGGGGAGTGAAGGCTTGCCCGTGTGGTCCAACAGACAAGCTACTGTAGCTCACAAGGAGCACAACAACAAGTTTGAGGTGTTGACGTGGCCTCTAAATTCCCCAGTTCTCATCTGTGGAATGTGCTGGACAAACAAGTCCGATCCATGGAGGACTCACCTCGCAACTAATAGGACTTAAATGATCTGTTGCTAACATCGCGGTGCTAGATACAACAGCACACCTTCAGGGCTCTAGTGGAGTCCATGCCACAAAAGGTTCAGGGCTGTTTTGGCAGCAAAAGGGTGACCAACAGTGCTGTGGACATGGGTTCGTTTTAATGGATTCATTCATAACTAGCCAAGAAAATGAGCATTGCCAGAATTCACTCGAGTGTACCCATACTTACTCAAAACACTCAATTTACTGAAGAAGGACAGCATCAGTGTTGTGACTGAAAGGGTTTGGCTGGCTTAGTGCATATGTATTTGTAAGAGTTTTTCTTTCAGAGAGCAACATTTTGGAACGAGGGTGCTTAAATTAATTATGTAAATTTGATTTGCACTACACAGTTTCATGGAAATTGCACCAAATTTAATGCTAAAAAAACATGTTATACTGTGTCTGATGTAGTTGTGATAGATGCTTCTAGACTATCAGAATGATGGCTCAAAGCAGTGACCATGCCAGTGTCTTGTAACACATTGAGTCCTTATTCTGCGTGTTTAAAGCTGAGCCTCACATGTTTCTGCCCCTCAGTAATGCTGGTATTTTGATGAAAGGGTGCAGAACTTAATTCTGTTACTGAGTTACTTTTTATAGTGAGCTGTTGCGTCTGCAGTGTTTTAGATGTTCAGTCACATTTTTACACAATAAAAACGTCTCGTGCTGCGTGTGTCTCGTGCACACACATGATAAAGTAGTTTGAAACACTGCTCTCTTCTGGGTAAATTGAGTCGGATTGATACAGAGAGCAGCTGTCCACACAAGAACTTCTAACAGAAGAGTATGCTTTTACGTCAAAAACATACTCCTCCCATTTCAGCTGCCTCTCACTGATCTGAATGTCCATGCTGTTTCCAAAGCGAGTATAAAACCTTTGCTTTCAGAGTCACACTAGTCACACGGCTCATTTTTGACCCTCTAATTTTTGTAGCATGTTGGTCATTAATGAAATGAACTGTCTGCATGGTCGTTTATAAGTCAGCACAGTGTTAGATCACCCGCTAACCTTTGGTCCCCCAGTGCTGCACTTTTGCAGTTGTGGCATTGTTAAGTAAGAGCAGGTTTCCTGAGTGTATGTGCTGTGTGGAATTAGAAACCAAAAAATACATTAACGATAGTCTAAAGAGCTTGGAAAGAAAAGCGTCTGGACTTCTTTAAGTTTAAACCTAAAGAAGTCCAGACGCTTTTCTTTCCAAGCTCCTTAGACTATGATGACCTGGATGACAGAGAACCTTCACAGACACACATTAATAATACATTTCTTAAACAGAGGTGGTGAGCTGCACAAATTATTGTGTAAATGATATCGTTATGGCATTCTTTAAAGCAGTCATATGCTTTAGTGAAATGAGTAGCTCACATTTTGAACAGATATAAGCACAGCCTTAATCTTGCGTGGGCCTCTTCAATAATGCAGCTGCAGTTAAGACTCGTGAGGTGATGATGCAAATATCTGGAGGCTGCGGTGGTATTGAATAGTACCGTGTTGTATTTTATAAGTATTTAAGCCATGGGTGTGTCCACACAAAGCTGCAACTTTTCTAGACTTTTGTTCTCAAAAGGCCTTTAACACTACAAGCTTTAGCTATTTGCTCACATGTTCATACAGCTCTTATTGTAGACAGATGACATTTTCCTTATCACACTCACATACCAATAGAAGCTTTGTTTTGGGATTCAGAATATTGCCCAAGGATACTTTGAAAATGCACACTGGATTAGCCAGAGATCGAACAACAGACCTTCTGATTAATGGACAACCCAGTTTGTGACGTTTGATTAAACTTGATATCTGTAGAAATTAAAAAGAACATCTATGCTCCTGTCAACCTCTGAGTTATGAACATTAGATATTTCAATATTATTTAAAGTCACTGAGTTAGAAGATTTAAAAAAGTAGAGATTTTTTTCAGGTTTAAGGATATGAGGTGGGAGACTACGCCCTAGCACTAGACCCTGTTAACCCTTGATATCCTGCTATGTTGCTTTTCACACAATTGATGCAATGGCTGAGATCACTATAAGCCTGGGATCAGAGCTGCATTAGTGCCAGACAGATTCTTTCCTTAGTTTACAAAGCGTCATTCCACAGCTCTATTGTCCTGATCTTGCAGACTAAAATACGAACGCCTACACAGTTTAGATCACTGGCGTTAGTTCATATCAAGATGGCAAGTCTTACTGACCACCTTAAAGTAATTTAGAGTACAAGCCACATTTAACTACAAAGTCTGTAACCTTGGGTACTTTGTCTGTCTCTTATACATGGGAAATTTAGAATCACCAGTTAACCTAACATGGATGTGTTTGAAGTGTGGAAGGAAGCTGGATTACTCAGAGGAAACCCAAACCAGTTACCAGGAGAACATCCAAAAACAGAAAGGCCCCACTTGCGGTTCAAACCAGTTATTTTCTAACTTTCTGGCTGTGAAGTAACAATGCTAACTACTGCCCAGAGGGGAAAAAATGTTGCTTTCAATAGTGCTATATATTTTTTTAAAACTCATAACTAAATCCCTTTAATGCCACAGACACATGTTGATCACATTTTTTAAAGTCGTTATTCTCAAACTGAGGCAAAGTAATCCCAAAAGTATCCAAAGCTAACAGATTTCTTGTCTTAAAACTGATATGGGGGATATGTTGCAGGGTGGAGGAATACCATGTCAGCCAGGTGAAAGCTCTGACTGTGGAGAATGAGGATCAGAGGAGCCAGATGGCCCAGATGGAGAAGGAGATGAATGATCTTCGAGCTGAACTGGAGGCCCAGAAGGAGGCTAATGTCCGCTCCCCCAGTAACACCATGAAAAATCTAGTGGAACAACAGAAGGCGCAGCTCACCCAGAAAGAGAAACAGCTAAAGGTTGTTGTTTTTTTCCCCCAGTTTTTCTTTGAAAGTTTTGCACACGTGTAAAGTGGTTGGCACTCAGTTTAGTTTCAGCGTACTGAGAAAATGCTTTCCACTCATAGTTGGTATTTTTCCTTCGTGCCATAATTCCTTCCTACTTCAAATTTGTGAAATAAATCTTGACTGTCTTCTCTCTGTGCTGGCGGTGTGATGGAGTGGAAGCCTCACCTGAATATTTAGAGTTCACCCAGTATAATGTTTTTGTGACTAAATGATTTGGATATCTGTTTCAGCTTTATTACAGCTGCAGAAAGTCTTTTAAATCATACATTTATAATTACACCACACACGTTGGAAAGTCAGATGTTTTTGTTTGTGGCAACGTCAGTTTTGCAGTTTGCTTACCAAAATTATGTGTATGGTAGAGGGGAAATAATCTGGTAATGGATGATGATGTATTGTGTGTATTTTAAAGGCTCTCAGTAAGGTTCTGTTGAACCTGCGTGCGGAGATGACGTCTGCTGCAGAACAGCAAGTTATAGCAAGTGCTGCACAGAAAGAGGAGAGTCTGAATGTCCAGATGCTGATTGACAGACAAACCAAAGACCTGAAGGTAAGAGCCCACAGTCATCAGAATGTAATTGGGGTTTTTTTGTTTGTTTTCTGTTTTGTGTGTGGGGTGTGTCGTGTGTGTGTATATGTTGTATTTCATCAGCTGTTGAGCTAGTTATTCAACACCACAAAATATGATTTACTGTTGGTTCTATACTTGCCAAAAACCTGCTTCTAGTTTGTAAGGTTTTACAATGTTGTTCTGAGAAGAGTTGGTACGCTGTTTAAAAGTGAAATAAAAACAGAATGCCGGGATATGTAATTTATTTCAACACCATATTAAAATGAAAATAGTACAAAGACCATAAATCAAGTGCTACTAAGACTTTTTTTATTTTTCCTAGAAAATTAAATGCTCACTTTGAATATGAGTCCAGAAGGTTAAAAAAAAGAAGTTAAATTGGCCACAACAGATGGTAAAACAAACAATGAAACAAGCTTTCTGGAGATGTTGTTTGAGGCTGTGTTTCAGAAGTAAAAAAGAAAAGAATCTGAGGATTTTGTCAACCATGGTAAATAATATTAGAAAAGTTGGAGAATCTGGAGAAATTTTAAGAAACCGGTTATTAAAAGAGTTTCTGCAATCTTCTGGCCTCTCAGGTGGACAGATTACATAGTGGAAACAAGAAGCAATTACAGAATGGAAACCTCTGCCAAGACAGCTCACTCTCTGGGCAGAATTTACTTTTGAGGGAGTATTTTTAAAGGTAAGTTTGTAGTGCCCATTGCTACGGGCCATTCGATCCCTATACAACCGTTGCAAGAGCTTGGTTCGCATAGCCGGCAATAAGTCGGACTCGTTCCCGGTGGGTGATGGGCTCCACCAGGGCTGCCCTTTGTCACCGATTCTGTTCATAACTTTTATGGACAGGATTTCTAGGCACAGCCAAGTGGCGCAGGGCTTTCACTTAGGTGGCCTCAGAATCTCATCTTTGGTTTTCACGGATGATGTGGTTCTGTTGGCTTCATCACTGGAACGGTTCGCAGCCGAGTGTGAAGCAGCGGGAATGAGGATCCGCACCTCCAAATCTGAGGCCATGGTTCTCAGTTGAAAAAGGGTGGAGTGCCCACTCTGGGTCGGGGACGAGTTCCTGCCCCAAGTGGAGGAGTTTAAGTATCTCGGGGTCTTGTTTACGAGTGACCAGAGAAGGGAGCCAGAGATCGAAAGACGGATTGGTGCTGCGGCTGCAGTGATGCGGACGCTGTACCGGTCCGTCGTGGTGAAGAGAGCTGAGCATAAAAGCGAAGCACTCAATTTACAGGTCGATCTACGTCCCTACCCTCACCTATGGTCACGAGCTGTGGGTAGTGACCGAAAGAACAAGATCGCGGATACAGGCGCAGAAATGGGCTTCCTCCGAAGAGTGGCAGGCCTCTCCCTTAGAGATAGGGTGAGAAGTTCAGCCATCCGGGAAGGGCTCAGAGTAGACCCGCTGCTCCTCCACATCGAAAGGAGCCAGTTGAGGTGGCTCGGGCATCTGACAAGGATGCCTCCTGGGCGCCTCCTGGGCGAGGTGTTCCGGACATGTCCCACCGGGAGGAGGCCCCGGGGCAGACCCAGGACATGCTGGAGAGATTGTGTCTCTCAGCTGGCCTGGGAACGCCTTGGTGTTCCCCCGGACAAGCCGGAGGAGGTGGCTGGGGAGAGGGAGGTCTGGGCTTCTCTGCTTAGACTGCTGCCCCCGCGACCCGGCCCCAGATAAGTGGAAGAAGATGGATGGATGGAGTTTGTAGTGCAGTATAAATCAGACAGGGCAGCATGACAGATGTTTACTTTGATTATTTAGAATCTCCATATATCATTCTTATATGCCTGTGTCATTGCAAATAATGGCACCAAGAAACATAGTTTAAAATAGCTCTATATAACATTATCAGTTTGACCTACAGATCATTCTGTTGAATGATAAAATATGTGACATATTTTAAATCTTTATATGATGCTTTTATGTGTTGACAATACAAACCACATTTGTGAGATTCATAGTTTTTATGTTATAAGGCTTTTTTGTCAATATTTGACCAATAAATCATTAAGTGGAACTTGAACACTTTGGTGGATGTAAGGCAAATTTTAATGGACTGTTAACATGATCCCACTCTACACCCCTACATAGCCATTGTGTTTACCAACAAACAGAATAACATCTTACCATAACAATACTACCAAAAATATAACCTCCTTGGTGGAAGTAATCACAGCATGGGCTCAGGAACACTTTTAAAAATCAGTGTTAATGATCAAAGTTTGTTGCTGCATCCGCAAATTAGACTCAAAGCAATACTATGCAAAGAAAGATGATATACTATATTACCAAAAGTATTCACTTACTCATCCAGATCATTAAATTTAGGTGTTCAAATCACTTTCACGGCCACAGGCGTATAACATCAAGCATCTAGGCATGCAAACTTGTGCCCTTCAGTTTGGCGAAGAACAGCGTGCACCTTCATGGAATTTGTTTCCATGGCTGAGCAGCTGAATCCAAGCCTTACCTCACCGAGCACAATGTAAAGCATCAGATGGAGTGATGTAACGCATGCTGCCACTGGACTCTAGAGCAGTGGAGACATGTTATCTGGACTGATAAATCACATTTCTCCTTCTGGCAATCTGAGGGACAATTCTTGGTTTGTGGTTTGGGGTTGTTTTTCAGATGTTGGGCTCAGCCCCTTTGTTCCTTAATAGTTCAGCAAAACATTTTGGACAATTTCATGCACCCAGTTTTGTGGGAACAGTCTGGGGACGGTCCCTTCCTGTCCTAACATGACTGCACAGGGCACAAAAGAAGGTCCATAAAGACATGGATGAGTGAGTTTGGTGTGGAAGAACTTGACTGTCCTGCACAGAGTCGTGACCTCAACCTGACAGAAGATCTTTGGGATTAATTAGAGTGGAGACTGTGAGCCAGGCCTTCTTGTCCAACATCAGTGTCAACCTCAGAAATGCATTTCTGGAAGAAAGGTCAAAAATTCCCTTAAAAACACTCCTAAACTTTGTGGAAAGCCTTCCTAGAAGAGTCAAAGCTGTTATAACTGCATTGTCTGGGCAGACATCATATTAAACTCTATGGATCAAGAATGAGATGCCACTCAAGTTCATGTGTGCGAAGTCAGACAAGCAAATAATTTTTATAGCGTATATAAACAACATCCTAGACTGCCTTCACCTTCTCTGAGCCTGAGCTGCTTGAAGATGGACTGGGGAAGAGAGAAAACGGTCCTGTACCGTGACCAATCAAATGGTTTCTGGAAATAATTGGACATCAAGTGCTCTGGCCTTTTTAGGGAAAACTTGGTCAAGACAAAGCCAAAGCAGATTCTGCATGTATTACAACAATATCTCTTTCTGGTAAGAGTCTTTGCTGTCCAGACCTGTAACCCATCAACAACATTTAGTACTGTATGAAACATTATAAAGCAAATATGGAAAAACAATTTGCTTTCAGAACTATAAGAACCAGATACCAGACAGTGGAAACTATGTCCCTGCTCCAACTTTTTTTTAAACATGTTGGTCTAAAAAAAAAAAGCCTGTCAATTTCATATTTAATATTTGGTTCTGGTTGTATTTTTAAATAGTATAGATTTGTAGATGATCTCAAAATCATTGCGTTCTGATTTATTTGCATTTTTTATCATTCACTCAGTTTTAGGAGCCAGGCTTATACAGTCACAACCTGATGTTTTTGAATAGTAGCTAACCAAAGATCAAGTTAGTGAACACGCTGCTTGCACTGGGCATAAACAGCATGCTTGACATCTGGCTAGCCTCAACCAACCCTTCCTCCCATCATTAATAACCATTAACATCCTCATAGGAGGCTCAGTGTGATTTATAAAGCTGGTAGATAGAAAAAAGTTATCATGATTAAGGGATTAAGGAAAAAAAAACATGACAGGCACTTAGTCTGTGTGCCACGGCATGAAAGTAATGAATACAGTGCAAAGCTGTTATAGCAAATAAATTTAAATCATCTAAATGTGTTTCAGTGCTGCTATTCATAATCGTATTTGTTTAGGCAAATGCAGCCATTTTTCCAGACTGTTAGTTATTTACAGTTAAAGGAATGTGTGTTGTTGTCACAGTATTTGTGGTATTAAAGTAAACTTCACCCAGCACAACACTGTGAAACCTTTATGTGTTTTAATTGATTTGAGGCAAAATGTTACTCTATAGAAGAAAAAGAAAATGCTGATTTTGGCCACACAGAAAATGGATTACTGTCGTGTCTTTTATGGTTGCCATTTCCTCATCGCGAAATAATATCAGACTTTTTTAAATTGGAAAAGATTTAAAATTTCTTTTTCTTTTCCCAAAGGTGCGAATGCAAGAACTCAGTGAAGAACTTCAAGCGGTAAAGGAGTCTGCCAAATCAGCGAGAGGCCGCGAGAGCTCCTTGAAAGCGGAAGTGGACAGGCTGAACCAAGACATCCAGAAAGCTCAGAAAACCCAAAGACGTCTGCAAGCTGAGAAGGAGGCACAAGAACAAGAAATTGAGGAACTCAAGCAGCAAATCAAAAGGCTCACCGGTGCTCTTCAAGTTAGTGTTTCCAGAAAGTGCGAATTCACAAACCACATCAGGAATTCCTGAGGAATCATACAGCTTGCTTTGAGCCGCTGGTTTTTGTTGTTAGAATCTAAGCTACGTGTTACATTGGAAGCTCATGCTGACGTGCGATCACAATGCTTTCATTTAGGCGTCATATTCAGACCTTGCAGGTGATAAAACACGAGATGAGAGACATCCAAACCCTGTCGTGCTTATCTGTGGCAAAAACTGAACCATGCATCAAGAATGGAATCTCACGTGTCACAAGCTCGTGTATCAGAGCTGATTTAATTCTTTAGACATTCTTGTGGATCAGTACCACGTAGGAGTTATTTTTTTGTAAGTTAAGTTTCAGATTTATCTCAGGACTTGGGCTATAATTTATATTTACCAAAACTCCCCACTGTGACCCTAACCTAAACAGAAGATTTTTCAGCTCCACTGTACCTGTCTGAGAAGAGGTGCTTTCGTGTTTGTTTTTAGAGCCAACGAGAAACAGATGGAAAACGACCAACTATTGAGAATCTGCAGAAGAAGATCTGGAGACTGGAGTCTGACTTGGAGAAAAGAGCTGAAATAAAACACGTCAAAGACGATCACGGAAAGGTATGTACATCAATTCAGTTGGCATCAAATATTTTGGGCCCTGTTTTCAAGGTGGTGCAGTGACCGGGGCCAAATAGTACAGCAATATTTTGCTGTTTTCCTGGCTATAAACAGGCTGGAAAAGAGGCACAAATTAGAGGAGAGGAGAGTCACTTGAACCACAGTCAGTATAGTCGTTGGTGTTTTTTCTTTCTTTCTTTTAGTGCAAAGTAACATCAGTTTGCAACCAGCCCTGTTATTTTATCAATAAGCAGAACAAGATATTTGGAAAAAAGCATTTGTTTATATGGGTTGCGCTGATCTCTGAAGGAACATCAGTGACTCTGACCAAATCTGCTGTCCAAAGTTGCCGTTTGTCATATGAAAACTTTCCCTTGCGAATGTGTTTAATTTCAGTGGCTCTCAGATGGCCTTTTGGGACATGACTGAAAAGGACTCTTGTTTTCTGCAGCCTGTTAATATATTATTAATATTAATATGGTGTACACGTAGTGAATTGATGCATGTTCAATCGATGCATGTTGGACAGACTAAAGAAGAAATTGTGCGATGGGAGGAGGGCAAGAAATGGCAGGCCAAGATGGAGAAGGTCAAAAATTCTCTGAAGGAGAAGGAACAAGAAAATGAATCCCTCTCAAAACAGCTCAGCACTCTTAAAGACCTCTATGCCAGGTTAGTTTGGACATCACACAGAAACAAGCTTCGTTGACTTACTTCATCTTCGTGTTTCCTGTCCAAAACCCAGAGGCACTTGTGTGGATTTAGAAGATGTTAATGTGTCGGTGGAACTGTCACTTAATTTGTTTTATTTGCTTTTTGTGTCTTTTTGCGTTTATAGGCTGGAGCAAGAGAAGAGTGCGCTGCAGAAAAAGCTGAAGGCTCGAGGGGTCACTGCTGATCAGGTGGTGGGGGTGCGATCCACTGAAATGGAGAAGGAGATGGAGGAGCTGAAGAAGAAGAACTCAGACCTGGAGACAGAGATTCTCACTATAAAGTATCCGTCAGGCTGTTCAAATGTCCTAACGTGTAGATTGCATTTAGGCAGGCACGTTTATAGTTTTCTAGGCTTCGTCTTCATCTCTTTCTCTTGTTGATGGAGAGGAGGCCATTTTTGGAACATGATAACTTTGCGCAACAATAAAAGAATCTGAATCACATACACAAAATTCAATATTATGTGTAGTGTGCCGTTAAATTACATATACACAAAAGAGGCAGTAAACAATAACTAATTGGAGAAAAAAAATCACAATAAATTGTTTAAGTAATAAATACGCAGTAATAAACATAATAATATAATAAAACTAATTACAAACATACACTGTAAATATTGACCAAAATACCAGTGCATTAGTTATGAAAAAACATGCACAGCTTACAGTAATCATATTCAGATCTCAAAACTATGCAGCTGGATGTCATAAAGTTAACCACAAATACACTCTTTTAATTAAGAAATATCCAGGATTAACCTAAATCAAGTTAATGTGAGCATGGATACATAATGGTGATGCCACTCGAGCACTGATGTCCTTGCTTTTGTCCGTGCCACTATACGTTTCAGTGCTTGTAAACTGTTGGTAATTATAGATTCTTTCTGATAGAGCAGCTTTACATAATCCAAACCGAGGCTTTTGTTTTCTTACTCAATGTACAGACAGCAACAGGCTTTACCTCGTGACGGTGCCATTGAGGATATGATGCTGAGAAACCGCTTCCTGGAGGAGAGACTCCGTTCCTTAGAGAGCCAGATTATCAAAGAATCTCCATCAAGACCTTCTGTAAGTGTTTATTTGACTCTGAGATCAACAAATAAGATACATGTAAGAATTTCATCATGCAAAACGGCAGCTTCCAACTTTGAAATATGGAAATTTGCTGGTTTTTACTCATTTTATGTCATTTTAAATTCATTATTCTTAACTTTGAGTTTGTTGGCCACACAGAACATGGGATTTATTGTTAAGGCCGTTATTTTGTCAGTTAGTTAACTGACAGAAAAATAATCACCAACTGTTTAGATAATCAGCCATTTAACTGACAAGCATCCTGTCATTGTCTGGTTGCAGCTTCTTCAAGGTGAGCAATTGCTGCTTATTTCTCGATTTGTATCAATGTAAAATGAATATATTTGTAACATGAGGCACTCCAGTGGACATGTTTTGCAATTTTTTACATCTTACAGACTAAAAGAATAATCGGGTAAATGAAGAAATAACTGAATACAACTAACAGATAATTTAAATATTAATTAATTTCCTTGGTTGCTATTCATACGGGCATGGATGTACAAGGAACATATCTGTTAATGCTGTTTATATGTTATTGTCAGTGGAAGCTCTGATTTGAAGACAAATTTTTTACTCTTATTTTCGTGTATGAACTTAAGGCAGAAGCCGAGGGTTGCCTGTTACAAACCTTATGGGCTAGATTTTCAAAGATAACGTAACGAACAGCTAAGAAGCAATTTTTTTTTATTTATTGAATTTCTGCATTCACCTTTTTTACGTCCAGTTTTTTCAATACACGTCTTTCACTGGATTTAACTGTGTTTGTCCACAAAGGGAAAAAGCATATCTTCTCAGACTCTAAGACAGATCCGCTCTGCTACTTTTGATGTGGACGATGGATCTTGTGAAGGGCATGCAAGTTCCTGTCCTGTTGAATCCTGCAGAAGCCTTCTCAGCACTGAAACTGCTGAAGATACCTTTGGCCAACAGAGGGAGCCAAAGCAGACTTGGGTGAACAGAGAAACCCAGACCAGCTGTGCAGAACCAAGCTCTGACGCTGCAGGCGATGTCGAACCAGATGTGACCAGAGAAGTAGATCTTAGAACTGATAATGCTGAAGATGATGAGAAACAAACCGAAGGCGATATTTTAGAAGGCACAGAAGACATCCATTGTGGCTCTAAAGTTAATTCACCTGAAGACAAGGAAGAAGAACAGGCCACAAAGGAAAGCGAGCCTGATGAACTGTCAGAAAGACCAGGATCAGTTATATCACCCCGTCCAGCAGAGGCAGTTACAGGTGATGAAATGAGTGAAGCACCAAATAAAGAGGCTGTTGGCAACCAAGATGATCAAAATACAGATGATGATGATGATTATGATGTGGGAATCGCATCAGAGAAGCCAAAGCAGGTGGAAGAATGGGTTACACAGAAAGATGACACAACAAAGTGTGCAAGTGTGGAAAATCCATTACAGGAAGATGAGAACCCCAGCTCTATTCATACCAAACAATTCACCAGGAGCAAGATGGATCATGGAGTACAAAAACGTGAAGGCAAATCTGTGAGCCGTCGAAAGGTATCTGAAGGCTTCTGTAGTCACCCTGCTGGAGTGGTAGTGCTGTGATAGCATTAGACATGGAAGAGCAAAAATTAGGCCGTGACTTGCTTGTTAGTGCGCCGTTGTTTGCTTCCCTCACACCGTCTATCATGGATTCGATGTTCCCAGTGGTTTCTGCACTCCCTTTGCAATATTTTGTTTCAGTTTAATTTCATAACCTTTATTTCCACCTGGCTCACTCTGTGCCCTTGCTGTCCTCTAGACTTCAGGACGAGGCACCAATACTCCATCAGAGAGAGAGCAGGACCTCCAAAAAGAAAACCTCAAGCTGGCCTCTGAGAACCTGGAGCTGCGCTTTCAGCTGGAGCAGACCAACAAAGACCTGCCGAGGCTCAAGGTAGACATTACCCAATTAGACTGAGGTAGCTGAGCAGTGCAACACGAGGGCTATGGATATACGAAAACATACATACATCCATTATTTATTTATTTTTTAATAAATGTTACAAGCTGCAGATCTGGGAGAGCCAGTTTGGCAGAAAGTCCTGACTGTAAACATTTCCTGTGCGAGAACTATAATTTTAAAATATAAAAAAGACCATTGATGGCAGCTGGAGAGTTTACCTCTTCATTAAATACATTTGCCTTAATTCGCTTAAGAATCATTTAATGCTTTAATAATAGACCATTTACAAAAAAAAATACATAAAATTTATGAAATTTTGCTTTAATAAAAAGCGACTTCATCTGTAGCATCATGTTGTTTTTCTTTCAGCACCACATTAAGAGGTTTAAAAGAATGGAACAAATTTATTGAATTAATACTTTTATTTGGACACAGTGGAATTAGGGAGGGGGTTTTGCCAAAGGTGTTTTGTTTTTTATCTCCCCACAGAATCAAGTTGCGGACCTTAAGGAGATGTGCAATGCATTTAAAAAGGAAAAGACAGAAGCAGAAAAAAAACTGGCTCATATACGTGGGGTAAGTTTTTGTTTTTCTTTGGGTACACAATCTTTAAAACAACTGAAAATAAATCTGTACATAGGAATTAAAACAAAATCACCTTGAAATACAGCTAACAAGAAAATTAACAAATTCTGATCCAATGCATGATTTGTTCTGTGATCCTCATCAGGGTGGTCACAGTGGTAAAACGGTGCCCGAGCTCGAGAAGACAATTGGATTGATGAAGAAGGTGGTGGAGAGGGTGCAGCGGGAAAATGAAACACTGAAGAAATCCAGCGCCCCTGTGAATCAAGACAAAGTCACTGCCTTGGAGAAAGAAAATATTAAGCTAAAGGTTGCCAACGCCTGTCTCGCCTTACACATCATGAACGTTTTTTTAGGAAAGGTTTATTTAGCATCTCTGTTCCGTGACTGCAGCTGACAGTAAGCGCTGTTTTCCAGGCCGACTTTGAAACACTGAAGCGTGAGGCTGAAACTGAGCTGAATTCAAAACTTGAATCCAAAACCAAAGGACTGGAGAAAATAGTGATTGAAAATGAACGTCTTCGCAAGGAGATTAAAAGGGTAACTTCTTTTATGACTCGTTACAAGTTAGTTTTAAAGAAATAGGGTTGGGGCAAAATTAATTATTCAAAAAATAAATAAATAATAAAAAAAAAAATCTAAATGCTTGTTTTTGTCTCTTGGCTTTGCTTGGATATGCGTGTAACTGTAACAGGAAATGGAGGCTGCAGAGAGGCTGAGAGTGACCAAGATGACTTTAGAAGTGACAAATGAGAAGCTCGAGGCAGAGCTGGAAGACACCAAGCAAAGACTGAGGGAAGCTCTGTCCAGGCCAATCACAGAGGGAGTGGACACTAAGACCATGAAGTCATCTGTGGTAACCAGGTCAGCAAAACCAGTAGTCTTACAGAAAAGGACACTTAAAAGTAATTTTGTAAGCTTAAGGGCTGTGCAGCAGGTTAAATCAGCAGCGTGTGACTTAAATACACAATCATTATCATCCCCATGGAATTCAAACTCTGGTATGCTGCAAAATAGACAGACTGTCGCTAACAGGCTTAGTCAGCATTATGTGAACTCTTTAGTAATAAAGGATGTTCATTTATGTCAGTCTCATGCTCAAGCTTTAATAAGACAATATTAACAAACAGCATGTTTATTTACTTCGGACACAATTTGAGATCTGATTGTCATTTGACTTCCATTTGTGCAGGATGTTTGAGAACAAGATGAAGGAGCTAGAGAAGGAACTCTCCCAAAAGACCATCCGACTGTCTGAACTCAAACAACAGCTGAAAGAGATGACAGAGCGGGAGGAGAGAGCTCAGATAACAATACGACAACTTGAGGATCAGGTGGCAAAAACTTTTAAATGTGTAGCCAAGATTTGTTCATTGTTGGTGTTATTTTAAGATGGAGTGCTGAATCTAGCAGTCATGACAATCTTTGGTAAGCAGATACTGACTGAAACTTTTTTTTGTAGTTTTAGTCAAAGCATCATTTAGTTTTAGTAAATTCTTTTAGTTTTATTCGACTTAATGTCATAATATTATAGTGCACGAAATCTAAAGTTGATTCAGTTGAATAAAATATAAAGTGTAAAAGTTTGTGTTTTTAGAGTTGCTCCACAGTTTATAACGCGTCTTATTTTCCTTGACATCAAATGCAAAATGAGTTGACATTTTTTGTGGACGTTTTGTTGTGTTTTCAAGAGAAGCTTTAGTTTTTATTAGTTATCGTCCTTTTTTTCTCTGGAAAAAAAAGAGGTGACAAAAACTATGATGTAACACAATTATGTCTGTGACAAAAAGTTTTGTCCTTTTAGGTGCTGTATTTGATTGATACTATCAGTTTGTCATTCTTAGGCTGACGTGTTCAAAACTTTTCCGGCTGCTGGAAAAGATGATGCAGGACGCAGCAAGGCCTTCCAGGAAATCCGGTATGTTAAACTTCGCACGGAAATGATTTTCTTTTTTTTTCTTCTTTCTTTGTCTGAAACATTCAGCTTTACATGTTGCTTTTGACTAAACTCTACATGTCATGTATGTGAAGACTGGCCAACACTCAGCTGGAAAAAGAGAATGAAGAACTGAAACGAAGGATGCAAGAATACAGTGAGCGGTACGGCGAGACAACATCTAAACTAGGCGAGTCTTCCAGCTACACTATTGTTTTGTCAGTGTGAATCTGAGGGAGGTTGGGATTTCCTCCCTTTTTTTTTTTTTTTTTTTAAAATTTTTGCCCT
>VUQG01016069.1:38242-50118 GCA_015106755.1 Etia nguti | reverse complement strand
CTCTGTGAATGGTACTCATGGCCATTGATCAGTGGTCTTTGATCAGTGGGTTTTGGTCAGTGGTTGTTGATCAATGGTCATGAGAATTTGCATAATTAAGATTAAGGAACTGACCTCCCAGCCCATTGTTCCTTCAGTGGGCTGGTTTCAGTCGTTATGCAAATATACTGTTTATAAGATTGGGGAAACCTGCAGTCAGCTGAGACTGAAGAAGTCACTTGGATGAGTGACGAAACGTTTCTCCCACAAAACGCTACGTCCAGATGAACAGAATCAACTTTTGGAGAATTTCTTATCTTGCTATTTATTACTATTGTGTTTTTTTTGCAAGATTGCCATAAAATCATGATCATAAAATCACCCGTCATTCTAATTTTTGTGCTTCATTCCTTTAAAAAATGTAAACTAACAAGTATGCAGCAGCAAATTTGTTAGGTACACGTGTTCCACTGCCTGTTAAATATCTAATTAGTCAATCACATGGCGGCAACTCCGTGTATTTAGGCATGTAGACATGGGCAGGATGACCTGCTGAAGTGCAAACTGATGCTCAGTTTGAACTTGGAGATGGAGATTTAAGTGACTTTGAAACAAGTAGTCTGAGTAAACTGCTGATCTGCTGGGATTTTCCCCCACACAACCATTTCTAGGGTTTACAGAGAACGGCCTGAAAAAGACCAAATATCCAGTGAGCGGCAAGACATTTCCTCTGGGTGGAAATGCCTTGTTGATCCTAGAGGTCAGAGGAGAATGGCCAGACTGCTTCAAGCTGATAGGATGGCAACAGTAACTCAAATAGCCATTCATTACAACCAAAGTATACAATTGTTTAAATACCTGAGTATTTTTGCTGACCGCGTTCATCCGTCCATGACCACAGTGTTCATCATCAGCTGCTTTCAACAGGATAATGTCAAAAGCTCGAATCATCTCCAACAGGTTTCTTGAACATGATGGTGAGTTCACTGTAGTCAAATTGCCTCCACAGTCACTAGATCTCTATCCAGTAGAAGACCTTTGGGATGTGGTGCAATTGTAGATTTGCATCACTGATGTGCAGCTGACAAATCTGCAGAAACTGTGTGATGCTATCATGTCAATGGAGACCAAAGGCTGAGGAATGTTTCCAGCAACTTGTTGAATCTTTGCTACAAAGAATTAAGGCAGCTGTGAAGGCAAAAGGGAGTCCAACTGTGTACCTGAAAGATGTACCTAGTATTTCTATATTATAGATGAAGCAACTTCCTAATAGATCATTTCACAATAGTTGCACTGAATGCGCTGGTACCGGGGGATACTGAGGAGAGACAAAACCATTATGTTCTCATGCTGTAGGAAGTGCTTCGTCCTGGCGGCCAGACTTTCTCCCTGCTGTGGAATAATTTTCTTACACTGCAGCTGACTTCTGTAAAGTGCTACCTGTGGCTCTGTCTGCGATTTCTAAGATCCTCGAATACTATATTTAAATACGTGCTGATTTGAACTGTTCAAAACACAGAAGGTCCTTTGCCTTTGGTTCATAGAACTAAAGAGCATTTCTTTCTTGGCAAACCGCACTTTGTGTGTGTGTGTGTGCTGCTTGTTCTAATTAAGAACTGGGCCATGATTTTATAAAAGAAAGGTCCAGAGATGATAGCATTGGAGTGGCTGTCCACTCTGTCTAGCAGTCACGTGGTGTTGCATGGAAACTTGGAGGAACGGTTTATCTGGTGTTTTCTGCCTTATTTATGAATCCGGGCACAAGCTCATCCAGGGAGTTGATGACAGGGATTAGATAAAAGACAGTCCAAGCACAGTGCGTCAGGGACAGATTGTTTGCATTGTTTTTGTTGGTGTGTGTGTGTCACGGTCACAAGTGCCTGTGAAATCTCGGGCTTCTGGCTCATTCCAGACTAAATCTCTGTGGCCATCAGTGGGAGAGATGTCAAGTGAAACAGATTACCAAAATCCAGCTTCATCGATCAGACTCTGTCCAGTGGGTGTGTGGACAGATAGGACTACAGAGAAGAGTAGTGGAAGGGTGAATAGAAGAGAGAATGGAGACAAAGGAATGGAGAGATGTGAAAAGATAAGGAGGGGGCAAAAAGATGGTGACAAATACAGAATGATAAGACGGCACAAGGAGAAAACATTGTGATGTTCTAGATGGAAGGGAACACTGTGTCTCCATGCTTCCTTCACCTTATTACTACTTCCTCTCCTTCACACCTGCTCTCTCTCTCTCCGCAATGTTTCTCTGTACTGTCTGCAGCTCACCTCCCCCTGCAGATGACACTGGGTTCGTACATCTCCAGCAGCACCAATTCCCAACAGCACCCGCTTTCTCATTTTGATATTTCACACAAAGAACTACAAACACCGGCTAACCCACCTTTATTTATTTATCTTTAACCACTATATCATGTGATGCTGTCAGTTTAATCAGGAAATAGACAAGACTATGTTTTCCCCTGGGGCTTAATTGAATGTGTCATTTTCAAGGCGTATATGGAGACAGAGGGTGAAATCCCCTGCCTAAATGTTGGTATAATCAGAAGAGAGGGGGCAGAGAAGGATGAGATTAAGAAGAGGATCTGAGCAGTTGGAAAGACTGATGGACGGGAGCCACAGGAACCTTTCTGGCAGCTGTGGAAAATCCTCCTTTCAACCCTCCAGCGGTGAGGCTGGAGTAAAGGAGGGAAAAGCTGTAGAGAGCAAAAACAGATGCATGCATCAGCTGCACTGTCTGCTTGTTAAATCCAAAAGCACTGGCTTATTCTTACTTTTAAACCCTCCTATAGTAAAGAAGCCTGTAATTTCAGGGCATGTCTGCAGATCCTTTACTTAATCAGGTATTTATTTCTTGTTCTGAATGCTAGGGCTGTACCTGAGTTTTGGATTATGTCAGTTCACTGCATTGTCAGTACATTTAGCAACTTTATAGCCCTTTTGCATTATTTTATTCTTCTATTTGAAAGGGGTTTGCATGTGATGAGCGGTTACACTGATCCATCATCTCCAAATGACAGAAAATTGAAAGATTACATTACTGTGGAAAGGTATATAGCTATCCTTCCTCTTTTTATATTTTGCTTCCAGTCAGCCAGACTTGCTTGGCATTTTTAGGTTAGTCTTGAGTGAAAGTTCTCTAGGCTTTCTGAAGGTTTTGAAGTTTTCCTTTGGACATTAGCTGCTGTTTCATTCATACCTGATCATTTTCAGACAAGCACATGTGTGTTTCTTTGGTTTGTGTTTAAGCCAAAACACTGACCAGAATTATTCAAGCATCAAAAATGTAAGAAGCCATTCTCAACGAAGGAAAACTGGGAGAAAAAGCTGATGTATACCAAATTATCAATATAGATAAATTAGATCAGACATCATTTGTAGACATGAATTACAGTAGGCTGACTCATCATATGTGATCAGTCTCTCCCACTGGCATTGCGTACGTTATTTCCCTTCATGCGGGAAGTGAGAACTGAACTCCCTGGTGTGTTTCTCTCTCTCGTTCATCAGTAAGAACTTGGAGCGCTGTGGAGTGAGTATGCTAGTGTGTCTTGTGTGTGGGCCCCACAGTATGCATTATGGAGGGGGAACAATACTATCTTAGCGAGTGCCCTCACCTACCCACTGGCGCTGGTAATTGTTAGTAGCAAAGTCACTGAGAGACAGTAGGACGATTGGATCATGCAGAAGATTGCCCAACCCTACTTTACATATTGTTGACTACCTCCAAAGGGCCAAAAACGGTATTCAGTGCAGTCCTGTAGAACATAAGTGTCTTTAGGTGTGTTTAAAAGATTGTACTTGTTCAGTCACTGCCTTATTGGTTGGTCTGCCACTCAGCTATCCCAGGAACCTATTTTGTCACACACACACACACACACGAAAATTCAAACATTTTTTTCCTTTTTTGGGGGGTGGGGTAAATAATCAGTGGTTCCTAGTGAGGGCACGTAGCCTGGAAACACTTGTGTACAGACGGATGTCCACACATCGTGCACACACCCATTCAGAGTAAAGCCCTTCTCTGTGTTGCGTGCTGTGTTCTCTATAGCCTCTTCAGAGTGGCCCTGTGGTCATCAGATAAGCCAGCTATGAAATGCAGAGAGCGATAACGGCTAAAAGACTTGGCTCCAAACATTTTCTGATTCCTGCCCTCTGCTGTTACCCCGTGGCTCGGGCACTGGGCTGGTGTTTAGAGCTATAATTTCAAATGGAGCTTGTTCCTGCTCTTTCACACAGAATTGTCTTTTATCATGGACATTAGACAAATCCATGGTGCAAAGAGACTGAATTGCAATTCGTCACCTGCCATTATCACTTTAAAATTTTTTTTTCCCCTGCTGTTTTGTGATCTATTTAAAGATACTTAGTGAATTTTACCTTTAAACATGGAAACATAGTCCCTGTTATTGTGCTTATTGTACCATTTAGCTCAAAGCATGATTATCCTCAAGTGTAGTCTCAGAGAGAAGTCTTGATTAAAAATATATTGAGCTTGGTGCTAATTTCTTAGGATATCAAGCATGGAAATCTATTTCTGGCTCCATGTTGCAGTATGCCCTGCCTTACAGCTCATTTGGTACAGAAACTCTTAAAACCTTCTTTTTCTACAGCTGTAAGACATAAATGTGCTCATTTAGTCATGGCTGACACATTTGCCTTACAAGCGAAAGATCTCCAGATCGATTCTGGGACCTGAGACACCCACCCTCAGGGGGCGTCACAAGCTAGTGTACTCCTAGCCTGGAAAAATGTATCAGGAAAGGTATCCAGCGTAAAATCTTTGACGAATGAAGCATGTGAATCCATCCACTGTGGCAACCCCCAGGGAAACACGGGAAGCAGCTGAAAGTATCAGTACAAATGATAGCAACCTCACTTTTTTGTGCTAATAACAATTAGGCCATTGGAATTTCTCCAGACTTCAGCTTCCACGCTTGTGGCCTGATTCTCTTATACCCAAAGGGGAAAAACAAGTTTTTAAAAAAAGTGTTGATGTAACTTTGAGTCGTTAATGCATTTAAATAATGTTCTAGTCAGAGGGATCAATATTTTAAAGAGCCTGTTTCCATGAAGTTTAACCTGCAGAAAAGTGGTGGTATACATGATTTATTTTATTTTTTTTAATTAACACGAGCAACGTATGGACTTATTTTATTGCCCTTTTCTTTAAAAAGGGCCAAATTCAAGAGAGAGCAGTGCTAATGAGCTGTTTAGAACTACATTTTATTATAGCTGTAACATGCTTAGTACTTCAGGGAGATCGCTTAGTCGTGGTTCTATATTGTGTGGGAATATTGATTATTAAACACTCCTCCACATTATTCAAACTCCCACTCTGCATTATCTGTTTTCCTGACTCTGTCATGCTTACAATTTGCTGGAGATGATGTTGCGATTGGTTCGAGCTAGCCGCTAGTGCTTCCTGCGTGGTGATGTCATTGGCTTGACGGGCAGAGACGTAAACATCTGCCCAGCTGCTCAAAATAGACTTTGTGGCATCATTGTGGCAAAGTGGAGTGCCGGACATAACTGACACACACGTACATAATGTTGTGTTTGGCAAACACAGCAGACATGTTGTATTTGGTCGAGTCAAGTGCAGCAGCTAGCCTCTGTCACTGTGCTTCTAGTGTAATGTTTACAATTAGTTCCCAGCCAGTCAGCAGCAGGGACTCGATTAGCCATCCTTGTGTCAACAGTGAAAACGATACTTAAATTGAAGTCATCTCTTGCATCCACATAAGTCACGGTCCGCCTGCTACTAATTGACTGTCAACATCTGAGTGAACAGATGCGAATGACTGCCAAAAGATAATTGCACTTGCGAGGAACTTATTTAGAAATTTTCCTTTGGCTCTGTTTATTCATTGCGGGACATTATTGTTTATCAATTAGACATGACGCGTGCTTATTTTTCCTGTGATTGTGAAAGTGTAATGAATGATTTTTTTCAGCACATTTAGCAGGTACAATGGGGATCTCTCTCTTTCAAAAGCTGTTGTGAATGAGGGATCAAACAATTTGCATATGTTATTCTGATTCCTCCCTCTCTGCTGTCTCTGCCTCTTTCTAGGTTTCACATTCTGGCACAAACATGCTTTCACTTTTCCTCCGTCTCTCGCTCACTCTGCCATGCTTTCACTGTGTACTTTCACTTTTTCTCCATCCTGTTCTGTCTTTCTGTCTAATGCTCTCACCATTTCCATTTGCCCTTTGCAAGTACAGGCTTGTCAGTGATGTTTTTTTTTTCTTTTTTCTTTTCTTTTCTTTGCTCCCCACTTTTGGGGCCATAGTTTTATGGCCCCCACATCCAGAGTTGTGAAACCCAGCAGACCTCAGAAACTGTATAATTTTAGTGGCGCTTTTAAAGTTATTGGTGCATCTAACATGTAAAGTATTATTGCCAGGCTTTTATTGAATCTATATATGTCTGTTTTTCTTTTTACAGCAGTGTGCCTTCATTTAATAGTGAAGCAGCAGTAAAGAAGATTTTACATCCGTTGAATTAGTCTGTTCAGGTTTTGGTTGGTCAGAAGATCCAAGGCAGTAATAGGCATTGCCTCGAGCTCAGAGAAGCTGCAGTGGGATTTTCCACGGTTTTAGTTGACATTATATAGAGTGAGCCATTAGCTGATTGTTAATTGATGATAAAACTAAATGCTTTTTGCAACAGTTGTTTATGACTACTTCTGTTTGAAGCTAGTGAGGAAGTGTGAGGTTAAGTGGTTTGAACAGTTTGAATTAACAAAACGGATTGAATGTTGCCAGATGTTTAACGTTCATTTGGGGGTTCCAACACTGTTGCAGAGGAAAACATAGCCTACATGAGCCATTTTAATGCTTCTCGTTCCATAACCGCACAGAATTTTGCCTTTCTATTAGAGATAGGATTTTACACTAGAGCGCTGGGTGGTTGCATTGTTCTTTCTGTTTTTCCTGTTTCTACACAAGCATCGAATCTCACAGCAACACACAGGCTGTACCGGTCTGACACCCGGCAGTTGTTAGTATTCATCAGATTTTGCTGTTTAGCGATGGTTGCCAAGCAGCTTGTAGGCACACGTTCGTCACCTTCTGGTGCTAGTGTCATATGTCATGTCGTATAAAATCCAAGCACTTGTAAAAATGTTGTTTTTTTTCTTCCTTTTTTCAATTTTTTAATCACTTAATGAGCATTCAAATCTTAAACACACCTACGTTACTGTTTCTTTGCAGACTTTATGTAAAGACAGACTTTTTGGTCCCAGTTAAAGAAAGAAGAGGAAAAAACTGTATAGTTTAGGGCGTGGTTACCTTTTGATTGGCATGTCTTCCCTGTATGAGAATAGTGTCCTCACTTTCACAGTTAAACACACCCCCTTGCTCACGATCAGCTTTAAAAGCCAAGCCAGTGACGATCAAGATGCTAAACATGAGACCACAAAGCAATACATGACAAAATCATCGGTACCTCCATGTTTTACACGGGCATCACCCACTCACAAAACAACTGAGTAATGATGAATGTCCGTTTACCGACATGTCTGTGTATTTGTGTTCTAGGTGTCGGCGTGGGGAGGTTACGTGTTTATTATCAACCTGATCCCGCTGCATGTGTTTGTGCTGCTGCTGATGCAACGTTACAGCAGGAGAGTCTATATCGGTAAGATGGTCACACACGTCAAACAGGAGCACACAGCGCGCGAGCACTCACGCGAGACGACAACTTTCACCATGCGGCTTGATATTTAAAACTCGCCCACATACCTCACTCGTGTTTTCAGGTCCTCTCTCATTAGAATATGAATCTGGGCACTATACAGGAAAACCACCGCTCATGCACACATGCATCTCACAACATGGCTGCCCAAGCATTTGACCCTGAAACAAGCTCAAATGCCCAGTCACGCCTGTGCTCGTCTCTCACAACAGCAAGCATTCCATCATCAGCAGTGCAGACATCTATACACCCACGTACCACTTAGCAGTAAATGTATCCACCTGCTACCTGATCCTCTTTATTTTTTATTTATTTTTCTATTCTTTGCATATACCGGAGGTAGAAAACCGGTGAAGTGGGTAGGCTTGTTATCCCACAGATAACATCCGAGTTTCACGAAGCACGTGACGGCTCCAGCACGTTATCCGTTGTCTCGGCGAACCCTCCACCGTCCTCGCATCCGTCGTCAGCTTAGGATGAATTCATAGCAGACGCCACTATTGTGGTCAAGATAAATGATACCATGTCAAGTATCATCTCAACATGATTATATGTTGTACTCACTGTAACTGGAAAGCACAGTCTTTGAGAGCACTGAAAATAAATTATGGGCTCTTCACAGTAAGAGGGCTCTGACCTACCTTTGCTCCTACAACAATTAAACTCTGCTTGGTGAAGCAGGGCTGTTAGAGGAGGTGGAAAAATTTCTACAGTCTTACAGTCTGTTCCTCAAGAATAGCTGCCTCATTCATCATGCGGCTTTTCGTAGTAAATGAAAGATGGGGAAATATATTTGTAGACATATTCCGATGACAGAAAAAGACACCTGCTCTATTCCTTACCGCTTCTTTTCAGAGCCAGGTGTTGTTCAACTGCAATGAGGGAACACATAAAAAAAAAAGGCAGGGGGGTTAAAAAAAAATAAAAAAATAAAAAAAGAGAGAAAGAAAATCCTAGTTTAATAAAATGCCTCGTAGCCTGTTCCCTCGCAATTCGTCTCTGTCTGTCATGAGTCAATAGCAGATGTGTGGAGAAAAAGAAAGATCGCTGAGGGCGGTCAGAGCTACTTCAAAAACGAGGCACACTCTTCAGGAAGAGTATGAAATCTTAATTAAAGTGGTGCATCTGCGAATTGGTTTCCCCAAGCTACAATGGTGGGAGTTGCACTGTTCTCAGCACTGTCATCTCACTTCGGGCCTCCCGACCACACCGCGCCGAGCCAACTCCCATTTTCTCAGTAAATGACATCAGATTAGGTATTTTGTATTTGCTCCCTCTGAGGTACGACGGTGAAAATCAATAGACTTTAAATACCCCTACCGAGGTTGATTTCCCTCAGTCGAATCCAAATTGTGCTTTTTTTTTTCTTAGCGGTGTAGTTTTATTTTAATGATTTTACTTTTTAATTCTGGTCTTTCCCCGTTTCTCCACTGTTCTCCTCTCTACAGCTTACAGCACTTTCTACATTGTGGGACTCATACTGTCCATGCAGATCCCTTTCGTCGGCTTCCAGCCAATCAGGACGAGTGAGCACATGGCTGCTGCTGGTAGGTCTCACCCTCTGTACCTGCAGTATGACTGATCCTCTATTCAGCCTGGAACAACAGGTTCCCCTTTACAAAGCTCAAGCCATCTGATGATGAAGTCAGCAGTATTTGGAAGATACTGCTGCTCTTTATTCCAAATTTATGAGTCACTCATAACCAGATGTCACAAATACATGAATACACAAGCATATTTCACTTTATCCTACCTAAAGCAGGAACAAGCAGTTATTTGTGCTAACAGCTGATCTAATCGGTATGTTTATATTGACTGAACAAATGTTCAGAGTGTTCCCTTTAACTCGGATAAAACACTTCAGTTATTATGTGCCTTGAATTTCAATAGTAGTTTGGATACCAGCACTGTGTGAAATGTGGTTGAATAAAATAATTGAGCAATATATCTCTCAGGACCTTGCACATCATATGGACACATTGCAGAAATTATAATTCAAAGCTGTTATTTCAACTTTCAGTTTGCTGTGACTGTCAAGGAATTTCTGCCACAACCATAGACTGTAAATAAGAGATGGACGTAGCCACCATGACATCACCTGTTAGTTAGTGATATCCCATTCTAACGCCTCAGACTGAGTATTATGCCCATTGCGATCTGGATTTATGAAACCAGAAGTGATGAGTGAGTAAGTACTTTCGGCTGCTCCCTTGTGTCCCAAGGGGTCACCGCAGGGAATGGATCTGATATCTGATTTGGCACAGATTTTATTCCAGATGCCCTTCCTGATGTAACTGTCCCCGTTATCTGTGCTTGGCACCTGCACAAGGAATACACTAGCCTATGTCCTGAGGCTGGCTTTGTGTCTCCCCTCTCGGGCTTATCCCATCTTTCACTTCCAAATGTGATAACCTTTACAACAGTGCTGAATCAAAACCTGAAGAAACGCGCTCATAAGTTAGTGACCTGCCACTCACAAAGTAGCCATAGCATGAAACATGCCCTACTTACCATGTTTTACCCTAAATAGGACCATAATTTGCAAGTTGAATATCATTCTCTATTAAATGGTAAATGCATTAGTTCTTATTTAGTGCGTTTCTACTCGAGCACTCAAATCACTTTGTGCAACATACTTCCTTCACCCATTCACATAAGCACTTTTTTCTACATGCTTTCTATCTAACATTCCCTCTCAGATGAATGTATCTGAAGTTCGATCGTTCTGATTAGTAGATGACCTGCTGTAGCTCCTGAGCTACAGCCAATTAAATAAGACTTGAACTTAGTGTTTAAGACCTAAGATTTCAGTTTAAGTGACTTCAGCTTTATTTATATAGCACCAAATCACAACAGCAGTCGCCTCAAGTTGCTTTATATTGTAATGTAGAGACCCTGCAATAATACAGACAAAAAAGCCCCAACAATCAGATGGCCCCCTTTGAGCAAGCACTTGGCGACACTGGGAAGGAAAAAACTCCCTTTTAACAGGAAGAAACGGTCCGTCCTTCAGACAGAACCAGGCTCAGGGAAGGCCAACTGGTTGTGTGTGATGAGAAATGCAACAGGAAAATCATAAAGTGAGCTAAAGAATCGTTTTCTAATACACTTCTTTCCTATCTTCTTTCTGCAGCAAGAGGTGTCGCCTCCTGCTGACCATGAACAATAATACAGGTTTTATTTACTTGCACACTTGTTTATGCAATCTGTGGCCACCAAATAGAAAGTTAGGTCTGATTGCAGTTGTTTGTCTATTAAAGCTGTTACTGTGCAGACTTGGTTGATATCCAAAGCACCCACTGGTGATTGCACATACTCTAAGAGTGGTTGGCTGCAGCAGGAATTGAATCCCCTTGTGCCTACAGTGATAGTCACGCTCTGTCTGCAGGAGAACATTGGTACATCTATGAAATGGATATGGGTAAGCACCTACATGCCACCCATATGGGCTTAGCTCTTTAAGCACTGTTCATTTTGGCTTGTGGGTAGCTTATTAAAGCTTGTTGAGTATCGTCTCTCAAGTGTGAGCCCCATCTGCTTCCTGACAGCATGGATGGGTGCGTACATATGTGCACGATTCGTTTACGTTGTTGGCAGCTTTAAGAAGATGAGCAGAGGCCTTTTGGAGAATTCACTTAACGCCACAGCAGGTAGGTGTACTCTGAAGTGTCCCTGTTTTCCTGGATCTCTCCAACACAAACAGCATTACGAGAGGCTTTGAAGAATGCACCATCAAAAATCATCTCTGCCTCTCTGCGTTTTTGGCTCCCCGCTCGCTCTCAAAGAGCAAGTGTGGTTTTATGTCGCTCTGGGTAGCAGCTGCTCAGAACATCTGGTGGTAGCATTCACGGAGCACAGTGGGAGGCAGGAAGAGAGTGACAGAGCCATGGACCTGTCGGTACCGCTGAGATGTCGGCCCCTGAGGCAGGAAAGCAGAGTGGCATGGAGTGACAAGCGTGTTAGCATCATGGCGGCACTCCAGGAGACAGGCAGGGGCTTAACCTTGGAAATGGGTGAGACCTGCTGTAGGCGATCGCTGAGGGTGGGGGAAAGCAGGGAAATATCACAGAAGGTTTGTTGAAAGATGGTAGGTGATGAAATAGGAGAGGGGGGGATAACAGGATCTTTTCACGCTTTTCAATTTTTATATCAAATTTGCCAAACACAGGCACGCTGGGGGGGGGGG
>VUQG01016069.1:16918-32818 GCA_015106755.1 Etia nguti | reverse complement strand
CCCTTTCCCCTCTCAACATCCCAGAGGGGAAAACTGTAGAGCGCAAGCTGTGTTGAAGTATTGTCTTACTCCCAAAAAGCACCAGGCAGTGCTATGTTTTCCAAACGCTCCGCAGTGTGTTTGATATTTCCGAATCAATTCCCCCCCCTCCCAAATACCCCAGTTTGCTGACTAAAGCAGTAACTGATGCCTCCCCCCTTCCTTTCCTTTGGAGGCTGATACTAATTCCTTAATGCGCTGTGTGTTGTTTCTTTCCCAGCTGTAATAACAAAACACTTGAGAGAGAAATATTTAAGATTGTACAGAAAGTGCTGTGTAAAAGCCCATTAGGAATAAACAGGGAAAACACAGATCAGAAACTACCAGCAGAAAAGTACATTACTCATCAGTAGTGCTAAATTTCTTCATATTTTACTTCATAGCATGTGGGGGAGCAAAATTACCCCCCAACCCCACTCATAATTCTTGAGTTAATCAGGAGGATCTATTGTATAATTTGTCTCAACACTCCCAAAGCATTCAGCTCGACATGAATTACACCCGTCTCTTCCCTCCCGATTTCTCCCCCTCCTCCCTTCCTTCTCCACGCAGCTACGCAAAGATCCACATCCCCATCATAGCGTCGGTGTCGGAGCACCAGCCGACGACGTGGGTGTCCTTCTTCTTTGACCTCCACATCCTGGTCTGCACCTTCCCAGCGGGCCTCTGGTTCTGCATCAAGAACATCAACGATGAACGCGTGTTTGGTAGGAGTCTTTCTAAATAGTAAATAAATGCATGAAAACATGATTTCTCTCTCTGGTGTGGAGAATGAGGAGTGATCCAGTACATTATAAACTACCGCGAATGTTTTTATGGGGTTTTTTTTAAAGTCATGTAAACCTCTTTAATCTAGACACAGTAATGCTGTCAGGCTAAAACATCTCGACCGCTCTTGAGTGACTGGCCCTGAAATTTTATGCGGACGCTCCTGGAGTCACCTGACGTTTAGTGCCCTCACTAACTTTTTATTTTATAACTTAATGAGGTTCGCTTGTGTATTTTTAAATGAATAGTCTCTATAAAGAATTTCCATTCATCGTTTTATCGTCTTCATCACATTAAAATTTGAAATGTATAAAGATGGAGGTTACTCTCTTTACTTGCTTTCTTGTCTTCACCATGTTTTATCTAACAAGGGTGAAAAAAGCTGCAAAAATCATTTAAAGATGGGTACGGAGAAGTGCAGTTCTGAGACTTAGATGAAGCCTATTAGAGAACTAGTCAGGACCCACCTATCAGTAAGCAGCAACACTTCTAAAACACCCCTAAAAATGGGCAACGTTGAATCCTAATATGATTCAAATGGGTGTTGATTTTTAAAGAGGTTGCATTAGGGTTGGAGAGTTTAACAGCTTATGAAGCCAGCCTCATGGGGCCCTTTCAGGAACTATCTGCTGTTTTTTTGTTTTTTTCTTTTCATCGTACTTGATTTACCATCTTTGGCATCTTCAAGTTAAAAATTTATAGAAAACGGACAAACCTGTGTGTAATGCGGGCATTTTAATGGACTTTTGTCGTGAAGACGGAGGTGAGCGGAAAGAAGAAGCTTTCGTTTTACTAGTTAGTTTACTAGCAGTCCAGACCCCTTTATCTATGGTCCTGATTTCCTAGTAATGACTAAAACTGAAAAAGGAAGTTGAAATTAATTTTCTCCGCAGGGCAGCAGGGCTCATCCTTAGAGATGGGAGCTCAGACATTCAGAGGGATCAAGGAGTAGATCCGCTGCTCCTGTGGTTGAAAGGAGTCATTTGAGATGTTTCTGGCATCTGGTTAGGATGATTCCTGGGCGCCTGCCTTTGGAGGTGTTCTGGGTATGCCTCCCACCTGGGAGTAGACTCCAGGGTAAACTGAGGAAACCACTGATGAGCTTTTCTTTCTCATCTGACCTGGAAATGCCTCGGGATCCCCCAGAAGGAACTGGAAAGTTTGGCTGGGGAGAAGGATGTTGAAATCCCCTAGTCTACTGCCACGAAAACCTGATGTTGGGATATGCCACGGATCGATGGATGGTTATTGTTGTCAGCAGTATAATGGTGAAATTCCACCTGCTTTTAACAGCACGTAGATGCATTTTAAGCTCCGTAATTGGATGTTTCTTACTGAAACCCACCTAAGAATTCATTTACCGTGTCATGTATACAGCTTCCACGTTTGACTTTTCAGTGAAGAACCAGGTATTTTCTAATTTGTCTTGAAATATTTAAGGACTGATAATTCAACCAGGAGAATGTCATGCCCATCACAGCCTTAAATTCTTCAACAGTCAGGCCTGTAATATTGTCTATGGAGCAAATAAATAGATATTTCAGAGCCAGGGATTCCTGAAATAGCTCCTCTGTCATACCTGATTCATTGTCAGCTGGGATTAGCTCTTGAATTAATAATGGTTCTGTTTTTAGTGGAGTTTATTTGATCATCTGTGATTAAAATGCATGATTTATATAAAATAAAAATAAAAATGGGTAGAATGTCGTGACTAGGAGACCGGTCTGTGGACAGCGCATCCTTTCTCGAGTAGCTTTAAGCACTCTCAGCTTTCAAAAAGCCTGAAATAATGAGATTGAACTTCTTTATACAGCAGCTTAAATAAAACTTAGGGTTAGACAGCCAAGACTGAGGGCAAGGAACCCTTAAGTGCTGGAAACAAAGTCCTTCAGCAGCTTGTTTCTCCCACAGACTTAATTAGCCAATTACAGGTATTGATTAGCCACGCACCTGTTGAGCTGGGTCGGTGCTTTTCAAGGACAAAGAACAGCCAGTCCTCCTTTATTCAGGGTTTGAGTTCTGCAGTGCTAACATAGACTGATTATTCAGTGTTACTCTAACAACTCAATTTCTCTTTCCGTGTCTTTATCTGCCTCCAACACCGACTCATTTTGTCTCCTTTATATTCACGCCGTCTTTATCCTCGTCTCACCTTTGTCGACTTTGCTTTCCTTATTCTCGGTTTTTTAAGTTTCTCTCAACCACCGCCTTCTTTGTTTTCTGTCTTCCAGTGGCTCTCTATGCCATCAGCGCAGTCTATTTTGCCGGCGTGATGGTGCGTCTGATGCTGACTCTGACTCCGGTCGTCTGCATGCTGTCAGCCGTGGCTTTCTCCAGCGTCTTTGAGCATTACATGGGAGACGACACAAAGAGGGAGAAACCCCCTGCTGAGGACAGCAGCGACGAAGATGACAAGAGGAACTCTGGGAACCTCTACGACAAGGTCAAAGCGCGGCAGAGAAACTGCTGAATTTACACTTCACTGATCTTCAGTATTGATAATGCTACACTTTGTTGATGTCATGGGACAGGTCAAGTTGCTGTGGGAGTAAACTTTTGTCTATGAAAAATGTAATAAAATGAACAAAGTCAAAAAGCTGTCAACGAGTGAACACCCGTGGGGTGTTTCACACTTTCGTGGCACCTTTTGGGGTTTGGATTCATCAGTTGCGTATTCGTCAGCTTCCCTCCTCACTCCCCACCAGTTTGGGTAAACTGTGATTCAGCTGTGATTCAGCGGCAACTGTTTGATTCTGTTGCCATAATTTTAGCCGTCTTTGTTGAATGTTGAACTGTAGTCACGCCTGAGGATGTGTCAGTTGCAGCCTGCCACGTAATTTCATCTTTCTTTTTTTGCTTCCTACCACCTCTCTCTTCTAGAGAGGTTTCTAAAATGCATTTTTATCTCAAACAACACACTTCATAAAAATACTGGCAAAATGGCAAATTTCAAAGTTCGTGGGCCGAGTTTGCACGCAGGTTTGGGAACATTGAATGACGCCAACACGTTTAGATCTGAAATTTGGAGTTTAAGCCCTTTTTGCGTTTCAGTTTTGTCCTTTGAATGTGACATGGTTATATTTGGATACTTAATTAGTTAGCAGCTTAATTGAGATGTATTTATTCAGGTAGTCTAATTAAGATCACAGTCTCATTTACAAGACAAACCTGCGAACAAATTACGTACATATCACATCACATTATGACCGCTCGCTGACACAAGGCACCAACAGAAGAAACCAGGGAAGAGCTTAAAATAGATTCAACTTCTGGTGCATTGTTGACCCCCTGTTGTTCTGTTTAGACTTTGCCCACAGCCTCACCACTCACAAGTTATAAGGGGGGTGTAAGCTGCCAGAAATTGAAATTGGACTTCAATTTCTGACATCTCCTGGTTTTCGGCACCGCTTCCAGATCCCTGCGCGCCCACTGCAATTTACAGCAACAGAAATCCCACTTTTCCTGCAGTGATGGGTTCAAAAGTTAATTTTCATGTCTATCATTCATGCTGTCCCTCTTTGAGTTTCAGCATGCAGTTTGGGTGTGAGAGGAAGCAACTGAAGGTGTTAATTTGGTGCAGATCATCTCCTGTGCTTATTTTTTTACTTCAATTTTGTTGCTGCTCATCACAGGGTTTTTCTCACATTTCTCACTCATACGTCTTCATACGGTAGAGGAAAAAAAGCTGAGGATACTCTAAAATACTTCTCTTATTAGTTCATTCAATAATTTATCACACTCAATAATTCCGTTTTCTGGTAAAGCTTCAGACTTGTTTGCCTCCCCTCCTGATGGTGTTTTGTCTCCCCCTGCAGGCCGGCAAGGTGCGCAAACACGTGTCAGAGCAGGAGAAAGCAGAGGAAGGTTTGGGTCCAAATATCAAGTCCATAGTCACCATGCTCATGTTGATGCTGCTCATGATGTTCGCCGTCCACTGCACGTGGGTCACCAGCAACGCCTACTCCAGCCCCAGCGTGGTGCTCGCCTCATACAACCACGACGGGTGAGAGCGCTCCGCAGTGCAGAACGCTGTGTACATGGATGTAAAGAGCAGAGCAATGTCTCCCATGATACTTCATAATGAAGAAGGATGGGCTCCTCCACCTTGCATGCAAATTAGCACGTATGTGTTGTGCAGCAAGAGAGCGAGCATATTTCACAAGGGGATTGGAGAAATATTGATATGTGAGGCTGTACCTGATTAACTTTTAATCTTCTAGGTCACAGTAAGCATCTCTTAGGTTACAAAAAGCTGATGTATTATTCTCTCTCAGACTCTTTACAGGCATAATTATTCTTTTAAAGCATTGAGGAGGAAATATTGGAGACCGAGACTAAGTGGTAGATGCAAGTTCTCATGCATATATTAATGGTACTACAGTAGTTCTCAGACAGTGGTTTAGCTATGCTGCTGGGAGCAGCGTGTCTGTCACTCTGCTCTTTTTTTCTTGCACGTATACGCCCACACACACAGACACAGACGTAATATGATTACCATACCTAGAGCTAATTGGTTCCCTGGCTTCGTGTCTGCTCCCTCTGCGCGAGGTAAATTTGGGACGTGAACATTTAAAGTGCAAGGTGTTTTTTTTTTTTCTTTCTTTTTTTAACCCTCAATTCATTATATATGGATGCTCTATTTTCTTCCTCAGCTATATGCCTGCCAACCAACAAGTTACCTGTCAACCTTTTTGTTTTTCTTTTTTCCTCCCTCCTTGTTAGGACGCGTAACATCCTGGATGACTTCAGGGAGGCTTACTACTGGTTGAGACAGAATACCGATGAGCACGCACGTGTCATGTCTTGGTGGGACTACGGTTATCAGATAGCGGGCATGGCTAACAGGACTACTTTAGTGGACAATAACACGTGGAACAACAGTCACATAGCGCTGGTAAGGGCTTTTCTGTTATCGTCTTTCTTGTCTTTATCTGTTGTCTTTCCCCGTTTTGCTCGTGAATGAAAGCACATGCGGAAAAATAAATGGTTTCTTCTCGCAGCCGCTGGATGATTAGCAAGCTCTTCACTTGTTTATTTATTTATTTTTAAATGTAATTGCCATATTGTATAAAACAGCCGCTTCCAACAAGCCAGATAATCTTGTTTGCTTAAACTTTTTCCTATTGAATTTACACTGTGGGGAGATTTCAGTTAATTGCTGTCAGATTCTGTGGGTTTGATTTATTCTTTTTTCCTCTCTGCTGCCAAATGTAGACAAATGTTTTTGTCTTTTACCTAAAGCCCCTCTAGCTTTCTTCACTCTCACTTCCTACCGACTGCCTGTTGTCTCATCAGCATCTGTCCACAGGAAACATCATCAGAATATCATGCATCATGGATCTCCGTTTAATAGCGCTCCTTTGTCCCACCGCTCCACCGAAGGTTCGTCTCTTGTGAAACGGGGAAAGCTCAGTTAAAGGGTAACATCTCAATCTCCATCACTTTCTTTCTAGGTGGGGAAAGCCATGTCTTCCAATGAGAGTGCAGCCTACGAGATCATGAGGTCCCTGGACGTGGACTATGTGCTGATCATCTTTGGAGGTGTAATTGGTTACTCAGGCGACGATATTAACAAGTTCCTGTGGATGGTGAGGATTGCCGAGGGTGAGCACCCTAAGGACATAAGGGTGAGTGTAACACAGCAGCAGCGCCTGTAAATAGAGCTCGAGTTTTCTCTGAGAAGGAATGGAGCAGGACTTACACAGCAGTAAAATCATTGTTTCCTCTTACAAAAGTCAAGGTGCTTTTTCATACCTTTCTCACCTGAACACAAGCAAAAATTACTCATTCCGTTGTTCAAAAACAAGACCTCAGACAGGAAACCCTGAGATACACTCAAAGGGTCCGTTATTCATGACTTTCGTAACAGCTACTTTTTGTTATCGAAGCAGAAAATGGACTAGCGTACATGTAGGGCTTTTCTGTTCTTTGACTGCTAATAGAGTCTTAGACTGCAAACCAGATTTTACTCTCATTTCATACACTACCTGAAATGAGCTTTAACTCCTCTTACTTCAGCGCCAGCCTCTCTTTTAGTCATATATCTTGGAATTGCCCCCCCCCCCTAGTAAACAGCAGGTTAGTAGGGTTAGAGCTGTGTGTGTGAGATGAACAGATTAAGGATATCCGCTCTCACTGACACCATGAGGAGATGAGAGTAGAAACTGGAAAGATGTTCAGATCAGCCCTAAACCCCTGACTATCAGGAATGATCTGTAAATATACAGATTTATTTCAGATAATATGACGGAAAAAATGTATTTATAATAGAAGATAAGGAAAATTATAATAGATCCACTTTAATGAATGCAACAATACTTTGCAAATGGTTATTGCTTCCCGACTTTCACGGTTGTTTGGCTAATTTAGTTGAAACCAAAGAATGAATTCCATTTTGTTACCCTTGTAACTCTGATCCGGTTTGTATTCACACTGAATTTTTACAAAGAAAGACGAGTAAACATGAGTCTCAAGGACAGTGACACTATTGTGTGTCATCAATACTGCTGCATTGCAAATCAGCAGAAAATCAGATAGCGGGACTGTGGAGGTGCCAGTTTTCAGGCTTCAGTCACACAGGCCGGCGGTCGACATCCACGGGGCAAAACAAAATAATTGTGTATTGCGCGGTCAGTTTGTGAGTGGTTGCTGGCAGGCACTATGTGAAATTGGTCGCATAGAGCGTTCTGCATTGAAAACCACCTTGGTTTGGTTGCCTTACTGCTGCAACCATCATGTGTTTAAGTGCAATTTTTATTTTGAATTCAAGCCATTACTAGTTTCACTACCGCTGTGCGAGTGTTTGCAGACCAGTTGGTGCATTCAATTCAAACTGTCTGTGACCACGGCAGTCTGCTAGATACCAAAGCAATCAAAAGGAGGACTTTCTTTGACAGCAGCTAGCACGATCTCCAGGGAGCAGTCGGGGAATACAGCAAGCCCGTCCCACTGAAACCCAAGTAATGTAACAGAAAGCTACTTTAGAGCTCTGTGTGATCATAAAGGTTCACCACAGCAGGCAGAAACAGTTTTCTTGACACAACCCCGAAGGGGGATTTGGGTCTTCAGCTGCAATTAAACCAGTGAACCAAACGTGTAGACCACTATGCCAGAACAATCTACCCACTGAAACCAATTAAGCAACATTTTAACTTTAATGAAGGCTGGAATTTTCCAGTTTAGAGGCATTTCTTATATTCTTCCTACTCCATTTAATTCAATAAGGCTGTGCTAATTGTATGAATGGCTACAAGGAACAAACATGCTGAATATTACCTGGTTCCTCTTTAATGACAAAGTACACAAAGTAGTGGATTAGCTACGCACACATACTTGTGGTTAGGCATTGATTTTGTGTGATTGTGGTTAGTTTGGTAGAAAATTCAGACTAATGGCGACAAAAATACATTAATTCCAGCAGTTATAGAGTTAGAGCTTTAAATCTTGCACTGAGTCCTTTTTAAAATGATGACCAATTGATTACTTGAGCTTTTTAAGAACAGTTTTTTTTGTCCCCTTTGCTGTCATTTAAATGCGTCCATCACCACTGCGTCCATCTAGTGTGAACTTTCTACTCCTGATGCTACGTACTTTTTGCCATCTGGTGATTTTTCTGGACCCTCCTCTGTGTCTTCTTTAGGAGAGCGACTACTTCACTCCTCAGGGAGAGTTCAGAGTGGATAAGGCCGGTTCACCAACTCTGCTCAACTGCCTCATGTACAAGATGTCTTACTATCGCTTTGGTGAAATGCAGGTAAGAGGAGAAGTTCTGATTACATCATCAGAAACTTTGCATGTTCCTTAGAATTAGTTTCATGTATGTGAGGACTTTTCAGGACTGAAGAGAAACCCTCCACTGAATCTTTCTGGAGTTATGATCCACTTCACACTTACAAATGGATGAAATGATGAGCAGCTGCCACCACCAAGGAAAAAAGTGTTGTATTTTATGCAACATGAAGCTTTATCAGGCAGTAACGAGCAGCTACCTCTGCCAAGCGTGTATAAAAACGTCTCGTTTACAGTAAAAGGCTGACAGACGGGTAGAACGGGTCTTTAAGGAGGCACCTTAGGGAGCTCCTGAAGTTTGGAGGGGAACGAGAGGCTGCGAGAGGAAATATGAAGGATTGGCAGAAGCTTTGAAATGTGCCACGGCTACTTCTGGCAGGTAGCAGCAGAGAGATGAGAGGGATCCTTCATGCCAGGTGCACACATACCTACCGTACAATCGACACTTCTGCCATCTCCGGACAGACAGCCAAAGCTCTGCGTAGCTTAAAGCGCTGTTTCTGGGTTAAGGGCATGGAGAAACCGAGGCACAGAAGGAGTAGGAGGAGGATGGGATGGAGAGATTCCAAAGACAGAAAAGTGTTAGAATAGCCGGAGCAGATTCCGGTTATGAAAACAAGATGTGACAAGTGTAAACTGAGGCTTGGAGGACATGAGGAAGAAGGCGATGAGCAGAGCGGAGGCAGCCATTCATGACTGTTGAGAATGCACTTTGTAGTCATGAACCAAGATTAAACTGTAATGCTGAGAATGCATAATACAGAACAGAATAGAGCTCATGACGAAAAGAATCAACCCATGGACTGCTTACTTTCTAGCCCCCAAACTAGCTCATTTATTTCATTTTATATTAAAATGACAGGTTAAACCGCACTAATAAAAGCACATTAAGAGGCTAAGATCTTGTTGCTGCTGATATTCTATTATTTTGTAGTCTTTGTCCTGTGGAGCAGCCTGAGGAAAAATTACAGGTAGGAACACAAAGGGAGGAAATTGGAGAAAAAGGAAGAAGAAAAAACAATGGCGGGAACGTAGATGGAGGCTTTTACTTTGAGAATGGAGGCGATATATTTTAGAGGTACACAGTAACAGTTGCAGAGTAAGGAGGATGAGCAATCAAGGGCCTTTTTAGAGCAGAATAACAGGGACGAGAGGTTTTATGCGGCTCATGCAAAGTGAGATGGAATTGCGCGTAAAGGCGCTGCAAAGTGTAATCAAACTCACTGCTTATCTTTCATAATCGAGTTTAAAATGTTTGCTCTCGACTTTTTCTGTTCAGACCTAATTTAGTTTGAATCTGTAGAGCTGCTTTCTGCTGAGACGGATCAAAGGTGACGCTTTAGTTGTGGGAGGAGAGGCTCCTGCCTTCCGTTTCACTTTTATTTTAGGAAACTATTTGACATTTTGGGAAATTCACTTGCAGAAAGAGTAAGATGAGAACACTGATGCTATTCATGGCTATTCAGTAAAATGTGGACACTGCCAGCCTGCTTCTGTCTAGAAGTAACAGAATACCAGTGATGGGGAGGAATGGGTTTTAGTAATTAAGCAGCTTGTAGATAATTCAACCAAAGTCTCTCTGGAAGCGAGCCTTGCCACTGCATTTATCTTGGCACCGCCTCTGGGTAGTTGTTTTAAAGCCTCTATGTAATTGTATAGTATAAGTGCCTTAACGGTAACTTGAAATCACCAGGAAATAAAAATCCGCTTATATGCCTTAACAGTTTTGCTGGCTTTGATCCAAAGTAAGCTTTAAATCTCTTAAGGTGTATTTCTATTACACATGCTCAGTTTTTACACCTTGTTACAGCTTCAATCCTGAGTGATCAGTGATCACTACTCATCCCACCAGACCACTGAATAAATGCCATGCTGATTTACATTACAGCAAGAATAAGCCAGGAGAAAGTAAAAAGGTACACTATGGCACATCTGTACTGCAGTAACACATAGTCAGTCTGCCAACACACATATGAAACTCTCAAACCTCTGCTGTGTACATCCTACAGGTTATTAAAGTGTTCAAACACAGTTAAATACAGGACAAAATTTAAACTAAAATTTAAAAAAAGTGTAAATCGAATGAGGAGGAAGTGATCGTGTACATCAAATGATATAGAAACACCACAATTATTAAAGCTAGCAGCCTGAGGAGCCTTTGGTGCAGCTGTTTAAGACTGGTGGGTCTGCACTGTGGAGTCAGCAACCTTCAAAGGTTTGTTTGTATTGTGATATCTAATTTGAACTTCATACATTTTGCCCCTGAAAAATGTTAAATGAATAATAAAATACTAAAAACGTTAATAATGAAATGTAAACGTGCCTCAAAAAATAAAACTGAAATGAAAGCAAATAAACAAATAAAAAAACATTAAAAATGTGATTGGGTAATTTTTTTTAAATTGGAGATTGGCTCTTTAGGAGCTGGGATGGCAGCTTCTATCATGTCTTTATTATCATGTGTTTGGATCGACTGCATTTATATTTGCGTGACATAAATTCAGTTCAACTTCAAGGTTTTCAGTTTGTCCTCTTAGGAAGCAGAAACCACCTCAGCTGGTTTCTGCTTTCTCAGCTGCTTTGGTCCAAATGAAAGTGACAACAGGTGAACTGAAGAGGCAGCAACAAGACGACCCCCTCAGAAAACGGAATGGTTTTGCAGGTGGTGGGCACAGACTCCTGCTCTCTCATTGTCCCGCCTGACTAAGTTTTCTTTTCTTGTCACCTCTGATAGTAGGAGGTGGTACCTGGTTGCACAGGTAGTCACATTCCTTTAGGATGCCACGTTCACATGTGCTGTCACAAGAAGGTTTACTGTGTCTCCCAGCACAGTCTCAAGAGTGTGGTGGAGATGAGGAGAGGTGAACAGGGCTGAAAAAAGCCTTCACCCAAGCAGGACCTACATCTGCACCTCTGTGCAAGAAGGAACTAGAGGAATGCTACAAGATCCCTACACAATCATCTCTAGTGGGCTGTTCATGTGCATGCTTCTGACTGACTGGCACCATGCAGCTCAGTTGGCACTTGCCACTGTTGCCTGCAACGTCATCTGTGGAGAGACTAGGTCACCAGTATTCTCTGAATACCAGATGAGCTCCTCTGTCTGTGATTACAGAACCCACTAAAGGACATCAGGCCCTTATGCCACCCTAGTGCATGTATCTCGCAGCTTCATCAGAAATATGCACATCAATAACACGCTGGAGGTCGATTTGTAGGGTTCTGGTAGTGCTTCTGGTCCTCCTCACATGAAGGAGCAGATACACGTCCTGCTTCCTTGGTCGATGCCCTTTTATGGGCAGCTCTCCTCATGTGATGGCCCATCTCCTGGTATCTCCTCCACACTTGGCAAATCTGCTGTGGCCTACATGTGTAACCAGTAGAGTGACAAGAATAACAGAAAAATCAGTCAGGAAGGATTTTGGGGTTGTCTTGTTGCCTCTCCAGTGCACCTCTTCTCACCTTCCTCTAGGAGAAGACAAACAATTGCACTACACAGTTTCATACCGTTCCAGTCACTGATAGTTGCCAGAAAATCAGATAACTAAACCTGCCCGTCTCTCAGCTGGATTTTAGGACGCCGCCTGGCTTCGACCGGACACGCAACGTCGAGATCGGCAACAAGGACATTAAGTTCAAGTACCTGGAGGAGGCGTTCACTTCAGAGCACTGGCTGGTCAGGATCTACAAGGTGAAGGACCTGGAAAACAGAGAGCCGCTCGACCACAAGCCCCGTAGTGTCGTGCCCAAGCAGAAGTACACCTCCAAAAAGGTAACAGCATAGAGCGTGTGTTCATTCAGTCTTCTTTTATTTATTTATTCTTTGCATGCACCAAAAGTTGCTAAAAAAAAAAGTCATTTAAATCCTACTAAGTATAATATTATTTACAGAATGCTTTCTTTTTATTTCGCCCTCTCATTTCTCTTACCAGACCGCCAAGAGGAAGCGAGGGCACATCAAGAACAAACTTGCCATGAAGAAGGGCAAGAAACTCCAAAAAAAATAACGGCGACGAATCGTGAACTGTAGGAGAACAAACGTGAAGAAACCTCTAAACACCAATGATGAAGAACACAGGTGCTGTTTTATCTGGCACTTGGTCTTGAGCGCTTGTCTCTAGGGCGCCCTCGTGTGTCGAGGAAGTGTCATATCTGGCTAGCTCCAGAATTGTCGTCCGTTTTTTTTGGTTTTTGTTTTTTTTTATCCTGAGGACGTTTGTCTTGCTTTTTCTTCTACTGTTTATTTTCTCTTTTCAATTCTGTTTTAAATTACTTTGTACTTGAATGTGTGGCGAGGCATAGGGCTGCTTTATTGGGTTCAGCGTCGATTTAATTTTTGTGATGTTAATTAACTGCTTATCAATACAGGGATCAGGTGAAGGGAAAACAAGAGAAGACTAGGAACATTTGCACCAAAGACCCATCGACCTTGCTCCATGGCACATGTGAACTCATTACTGGGAGCGAGGAGGCAAAGCAGTGAAAGCCGAGGACTTTGTTCCTGACTCGTGTACAGTAGGACAGTATGCGGTATGGAGGAACGTCACCGTCTACGCACAGCCCTTCTGTAATATTAACCTTTTTGTCATCTCCTTTCTGTCTTCTGCCTGGCTTCCTGACCCCTGTTTTCCCCACAGATTCTCTGGGGAGAGAAATTGGCCTAATATGTAAATATGCGATATAAAGAGAAACTGTCTAAAAGGATGATAATATATTGGATTGTTGTGGTGACTTTTTAAATATGCAGTTTCTAATTTTTCGTTAGGTTTTTTTTTTTCTTCCCAGTTTTTGTGCGATTGTTTTATTTTTGTTTGACAGCATTTAGAACAGTGAATGCAATAATTCTTGTACAGAGGGGGCTCGAGATTTTTGCTGACAGAATGAATTTGAATGTGAATTTTTACACACCCCCTTTTTTCCCCCCCCTAAATGCATAGATTGTACATTTCTGCTGCTAGGGTTTTAAAGACGGAAACAAGCAACTGTGTGTACAAAGTAGTGATTAATAAATTAGGCCTCCCTTCCAGCAGGGGGAGCTCTCTAGTTCAAGTGAGCAAAGCCTAGTGCCTCATCGCTGGTCGTCCATCGCCTGATTTTTTTTTTTTTTTTCTTTTCTGTTTAATTTTTAAGTTTGTGGCTGTCTACTTTTGTTTAAGCTCATCGTGTGTCAGAATGGCGGCTTTGCTGCTTCAACCAGACTGAGGCGTTGAAAACTGGAAATTTTCATAATATCTGGAAATGGACTGGTGAACTGTGAAGGGGGGGGGAGTGGGGGCTACATGGTATACAGGCACTGAATCTAGAAAAGATGAACTGAATGAGAAACTATAATGGACTTCCATCTCTGCCTGTAACTTCAGATGGATCAGTGAGAATAACAGACTAACAAATGTCTCTGTGGTACTCTGAAGCTGTGTCCCTATCCTGTACTGTATACTGGTTAACTACTACTACACTAACAGCTGTTTATACATGTTAGTAGACACCAGGCAGTTGAAATAATCAAATCCCAGTTACCTTTTTTTCCTGAAAAGGGTCCTCGGAGCCAGTTGTGATGTCTTTAACTTTTTACCCCTTGAAATCATACTGAGAGTAACCCTTGAAGCTCTGAACTGAAACGGAGCAATTTCTATCATATTTCCGAGCTGCTTGTAGAACAAAATGGTTGTGCGTCAGAACTTAGCGAGGGTGGTCACTGCGTACCCTTGGAAAAACCTGAAAACTAAGGTCTTCAAACCACTTCTTTACTGATGTATACCGAGGTGTTAATTCCTTATTAAGGTTACAGGGGAGGTCTTTAGAGTTTTATTCTTCTACTCTGCCAGAGTAGCTTTGCTTGAGTCACAGTTCAAAATAAACCTTATTCTGTGAAATCTCTTCAGAGAGATTATCCTGTCTGAAACCAACTCTAGTGGCCTCTCTGATTGTAAGCCAACTTTCTTCTGATTGGCTGAAGGTTGTTGCCTCAGATGACCACGTTGGTGACATCTGCTCTCAGTGACATCATACAAAGCCAAGATGAGATAGACCGCTTAATATGAGCATCCAGCCTTGTAACTGTACATATGGCAGAAAAGAAGGGAAAACATAATGGATTGAGAAGTCCACAAAATAATCAATTTTTTTCCATCTCTAAAGAGATTTGGAGGCTCCTTACGTTTTTAAAAGCTATAACAGTGACATTTTACTTTACTGAGATATTTTTAAAGCATTAAAGTTTATAGCTGTTCATTGATCCATTCAATATTTTGTTCAATGCAGTATTAAAAAGGGCTGCATGCATTTGAATATAAAATAACCTGTGGTTTCCTTTCAGTCTAACCTATCAGTTATATTTTCAGTAAAATGTCCGGAAAAACATGTTTTAATTTTCCAGGTGTTGAGATCAGGTCTGTAATTGATAACGAAAAGTTTGGAATTAAGAGGATACAGAGGAACACTAGAGAAGCTGAAGGATTAATCAGCCGTCCGTTCGTCCTGCAGCGCTCATCAGAATTTAAACAAACTTGTATACAGCGATCACCTAACAGCGAGTCTTAACCCACTGTGAACGGTGATGGATCATGAGCCGGATGTCACGGACGTTCTGGTTTTTCCTTTAACACCTCACATGAGTCAATGTCAAGGTTGGGTAAAGTGATCTGGATCTGCACTCTTCCTTTCATCCTCTGATTTTTCACTGAAATCGGTTTGGTAACAATTTGTTTTGTTGGTAAAACATCTCGGATGAAGTTGATCTAAAAATACACCACTTTTTTCCTCTTCCATATAGCTCAGTGGGGGTCTTGAGGTGAATATTGAGACTATATTTCCTCAAGACTCCACTTTTATTAGACCTGCCCTGAGAGGTTCACACCCACTTCAGATTCCACCTGTCATACAGTTTTTTTATTTTGCACCGCGTCATGTTTGGAACTGGTGGGTTGGTTCCCGATACTGATATTGATCATAGCTCAGAAGAAAACTGATGTTTATCATTTAAAAAAGGAAAAAGCTTATAATATTAAATATCTCTATCCTAGTAGTTTTAGCTGGATTGTGCAGTATTCAGCTGGGACACAGCTCTGAGTGGTAGCCTATGTCTTATTTTATGGGCATTGCACTGTTCTCTGTGTGTTTGGGTTCTTAGACTCTACGTCTAAAAACTAATGTGTGCACGCTTCTGTAACTTTTTTTTTTCCCTGATCAAAAAAGTGACACATGAAAAGACTAACACATCATGCAGATATACTTGTTTTGTCACATCTTACAAAAAGTGACTTTTGTTCATATCGGGTGGGGTTTTTTTTTTTTTTTGTATCTAGA
>VUQG01016069.1:0-16898 GCA_015106755.1 Etia nguti | reverse complement strand
TATCTAGATGCTTTGATCTCTCAAACTGTCACCGTTTGAGTCTTAAGACCTTCGACATGCCACTTCATTGTTCTGTTACACAGAGGACAGAGTTCAGACTAAGCCTTAATGTGATGTACAGTGTGCTCCTCTTTTGTGCTCATTTTTTTTGTTTGTTTCTTTAATTAGGAACAGAAGAACGGTTCCTCTGAATTTCCTCATGTCTTAGAAACTCGGTGGCATCTGTCCCCGACACCTTCTTTCTTTTTTTGTTGTTGTTCTAATGCAGTCTCTTCCCACGTGTGTCTGCTCATCTTCAGAGTTTACATTTTTACATTGTTGTTCTGTTCAGCCATCTTTGAATATACACTTTAAAGAAAACACTGGGGTGTGTGTGTGTGTGTCATCGCGTGTCTTCTCACTTTGAAAGCGTTGCATGGACCTTCTGTAAATGTGACTTTAAACATAGGTGAATGCAGAATGAACCACTTGATGGCAGCATTACCCTTTGGGTGAAGACTTTTGCTTCTGAGTCTGCAGCAGTGGGCATAAAGAACACTCAGATGGTGGAGGGGGTGAAATCTCTGTATTTGGTGGCGGATGAGTAGCTTTTCTCCAACCATCTGTTATTTAATTTGATCTCAACTTGTGATTTCTCCAGTGATATACTTTGCTCTTGTGCTCAAAATTAACTCATCCTGTCTGAAATGAACCTCCCTCGCCATTTAAGTCTTCTGATTGGTTTCCCCTTGCAAACAGAAGGGGTGGGTGCAGCTTCTGTGCATGAGATCACCATATTGGGGATATCTGTTCCCTCTGACATCATTAAGAGCCAAGAGTAGGAAAGAGTCTCAAACTGAGCCTTTAGAGCAGTCTGAAATCTGAGCTTTGGGCTCACAGGGTTTACTTGCATATGTTGCTGAAACCGTTATTTGCAACAGTATGTATATGACAGAAAATAAGGAAATGCTTGGCGAGTCCCCTTTGAGCAACGATGCTTGGCAACAAAGCCTAAGAATGATGTATTAAAGCAGGTGGCATTTTAAGTCCTGACAGTAATGAGAAGCGGTGCAGCAGTGCTCAGATGTAAAGTCTGCAGCCACGCTAGCGCTGCAAATCTTGGCATCGTTACAGCGATACGAGTCGGGCGGTGAATTGGCATCACGGTGGTGCCAGAAGAAAGGACATCTCCATATAAATCAAAAGGCTTCCCTTCTACAGTGGGCACTACTTCACCCCAGGCTCAGCTTTAAATTTCAAATTTAAAGACTTGTAGGTGAAATTACTGTTGAGGATGATGCTAATATGCCACAGGCCTTTTCACTGCATGTTACAGCAGGAAAAACACAGCTGTGAAAATGAAAATAATTGTTTTGGGGAACACATGGGGTTTTTTTTGTTTGTTTTTTTCCTCCCCTACTGTGGCAAGTCTGTGAAAAAGGCTTTTTGAAGCCATTGCATACCCTGCAATAGCGGACCACAGAAGTGGGAGCAACTGAAGCTGAAAATTGGAAGCCAACACATGCGTGATAACGGCTGCGGTTCCTTTACTGGCCATTCACCACGTTTACAGCCTGGTACAAAAGCGGTTTGGGCCTCTATGGATAGTTTCTAGAGCAGGGGTCTCGAACTCCAGGCCTCGAGGGCCGGTGTCCTGCAGGTTTTAGATCTCACCCTGGGTCAACACACCTGAATCATATGATGAGTTCATTACCAGGTCTCTGGAGAACTTCAAGACATGTTGAGGAGGTCATTTAGCCATTTAAATCAGCTGTGTTGGATCAAGAACACATCTAAAACCTGCAGGACACCGGCCCTCGAGGCCTGGAGTTCGAGACCCCTGTTCTAGAGTCTACGGGAGGCGAGGGGTGTTTTTGTTTGTTGTTACTGGTTACTGGCTGCTTTGATTGACATGTGTTCTTAAACGCTAATCTGAATCACTGAATTTACCTCTCTGTTGTTTGTGCCTTTTGGAGTGTTTAAATTGAATTGTATAACAAATAGTATGGCCTGCTGTGTGCTACAGCCCACACAAGATATTTTGGGTTAAGTTTGGGTGAGTGAAATGATAGAATTTTGCACTAATTGCTAGCATTAGCTGAGAGATTGGCATTCTTGAATGTCAACAAAAGAAACCATATGTAACATAACACATGTTGTGAATACTGATGCCGAGTCACAGACCAGTGGCTGATATGGTGGCCGTGTCCATCTTTTATATACAGCCTATGCTTCCACAGTGTGCTGTGCAAAATCGAGATGTGCTGGACGAGCAGCTGAAAAAGCTGCAGCAACTGTGATGCTATAATGTGAATATGGAACAAAATGTCTCCATCACCTTCTTCTCTAGCTCTGAAGGTGGGGGGAAAAAAAAGGGGTCCAAACCTGGTGTTGGAATGGTGTACCTAATGAAATGTCAGATTAGTATAATCAGCTTATGGGCATCTAGTCAGTGGTACATGTGTGGATGCTTGCTCAAAGGGGCTCGTGCGATTGTTGGGCTTTTCTCTGTCAAACTCATTTTACATCGAGGGACACACTCTGATCTTAAGTTAGCCGGATGAGTGAACTCCACTTTCTGTCAGTGTAAAGACGTTTTATAATAAGATAAAGAAGTGCCATTTCAACAGCACATCAGTTTTTCTACATGATAAATTTAGAAAAACCAAAATGTCTATAGTCGACAGTGAAAAAGATGAACTTTTCTGTCATCTTATTGTTTACTAAGTAGCTAAGTAATAAATATAGTACGAATGGCTGTGAGGGAGGTCTTTATCACAGGATAAAACTAATAAAAAAAATACTGTTAAAAGTCTGAAAATGTATGCCCTCCTTCATAAAGCCGTGCAGCAGGCCGGATTGTTTGACACCCCTGCAGTATAAAGCACCGTGATGCAGCTGTGACTGCTATATAAATAAAATTGAATTGAAGTTGTATTAACATGGCTAGAAAACCCCCCCCCCCAAAAAACAGGATGGCCACCGGTGACCTGTGACAGCTAAAGTGTTGTATACCTAGCCAATCATGAGTTCTGCCCGAGCCCAGATATTACTAGATTTCATTAAAGAAAACATGTTTAATAATTGCTTGTTGGATTCATGTAAGGCCAGAGGGAGTGTTGGTGTAAAACAAGATCCAACAGTGGTCTAAATGACTGACAGGTTTGTTTTATACACACATAAAATGTAGAGCATCATTATGGAGTGGGTAACTTTACCGCATACAAATACTGTCATACGTTAAAAACCTAAGGTGTGCTTTTTTTGGTTTTCTTTCTTTTATGACAAAAAAATAAACAAAGTTTTAATTTAAAACTCTTTTACTTTATTGTAGAAAAGCCGATCAGTCTGAATAATCTTCACATATCATATCTCGTCAAATGTAGACATAAAAACGCGAGTACACAGTGGTATGAACCTCTTCCTGCAGTTGCCCAGTGATTGTTATTCTGGTAGACCTTCATCTTCACAGAGGCAGCCTCTTTCCCCCACAATGTGATAACATGGCTGTATGTTCCTGCAACCCGCCTCATCCATAAACATCACCACAGCTGAAACTAAGGAGAAGTATTAACTTCAGGAGGCACAGACGGGGTGTACAGGGGCTCCCTAATTATGGACGTGTCATCTGAGGGCCGCAGATACAACACCGATTAGAGGAGCTCTTGGCTACAATACAAACAAACCGGTGTTTTCTCCTGGAAGAAAAAGCGTGTGATGGCGAAACGAGAGGTAGTAATGGAGCTCATCTGTTAGGCAGAGGTGATGGAGCAACATACTGTAGTAAGCATGTGTGGTAGCCATCAGTACAAGATGGGAAAGCATACTGTACAATTAAAATGTGCCAAGATACATTCATAGTGCAGACACAAACAATCAGAACCTTCACTTTCTAGTAGCTTGCTGTAATATATTGTATAATATATACTAAATCATCTAATGTAATACATTTGATTTTAAATAGTTTTAAATCTGCTTAGGTTTCCTTAATTCTTCTAAAGCTCTGAAAGACCCAACCTGATTGGTAAAAGCCATCGATACAAAATAGTAGATTTACTTCTATGTTAAAAGTGCTTTATAAACAAACTAATCTGGGAACTACAGTATTATGTGTTACAGGAGATGTGATCCACTCTAACACGGCATGAAACCTGGAACAAACACTGATGATTTCTGAGAAAAACGCGCCGATCATTACAAAGAAAAATACAAAGTGGGACACTAGTGGCAGGCGTCATAAACTGTGTGTGTGCAAAAAAAGGCCTTGACAGGTGAAAAATAGAAATATTCTACTTTGAATACTACTAACTGTATATAAAAATGTACTGCTCTCCCCAGGAGTCCCAAACTGTGGAGATCCCTTTGGCACCTTGCTTGTTTCCTGTTTGTGTCGCCGTAGTGTCACTCGGTGGGGTCTGAAGGTCCACGGGAGATGCCGCTCCCCTCGTTTGACCCCTCCCTTGTCCTTCTCAGAGCGGGGAACTGGAGCTGTTATAGTCCGTTAGAAAGAAGCGTTTTTGATGTCAGGTTGACTTCCACAGCGGGTTATTATAGCTCCAACCGTCCCCCTGCACAGGTGAGGGAGAAAAAGCTCAAAATTGGATCAAATTACCAAAATTTACAAAGTAAAGCCCATTTAAATCCCACCCAATGCATCTTTAAAAACTTGCAATATTGTATAAAAGCTTTTTTTATGGTTTATAGCACATGAAAATCAGAAATCCAGCATCTCAGATTATTACAGTATTTCTTAATCAAAATAGGATTTACAATGCAGTAAAGTCCAACCTTTGAAAAGTATGCTTATTTATGCACCCATTACTTGGCTCATGGGCTCCTTTACCACAAATTACTGCATCAGTGTGGGTGGAAGTGATCAGTAACACCTTCGCAGTGCGCAAAGCTGAAGTCCATGTTGTTCTGTTAGCATCTGTATTCTTCTTCTTGATAGTACTCCGTAGATTCTCTGTGGGTTTCAGGTTAGGTGAGTCACTGGCCAATCAAACACATTAACACCACGGTCAGTGAAATGGTTGGTGGTAGTTTTGGCACTATAGGCAGGAGTCCTGCTAGAAAAGGAAATCAGCATGTCTATAAAGCTTGGCAGCCGATGCTGGAAGCACAAAGTGAACTGGACTGAGAGACGCACGGTATTTATACAGTTTGGACTGCAATCTATTCAAACTGGAAATTTCTCATAATTTAATATACTGACTCAGTTTTTCATGTGCTGTAAGAAATAATCAGTCAATTATATATAAAAGGATGTTTCACTTCATATGGAACAAAATGTATCTTGTTGAAGTAAAAAAGAAAAGATGAACATAATCAGGTTATTCTAATTTTTTTTGACATACACTTGTACTAGTAGTTCTCTACAGGTGGTTGTGGCTCAGGAGGTAGAGCAGGTCATCTCTTCCAGTATGCATGCCAAAGTATTCTTGGGCAAGATACTGAACCCAGAGTTGCTTCTGATGCTTTAATTGGAGTGTGAACGTGCATGAATGTTTGATAGAAAACACTTAGGCGTAGGAAAAAAAAAAAGTGCTAGTGTGCCTGAGACATGGTGTATAAGGTGCTTTGAGAGCTCAGAGAAAAGTTCTACATAAGAACCAGTCCATTTATGTAAAGTAGACATCAATATAGTGGAAGAGAAGGTGATTAAAGCAGCACGACTTTGCAGAAACTAAACCTAACATTTAGTTTGTTGTGACCAAAGATGTATCACCACAAAAACAGCACACAGTATGATCACACAGTTACAAGCGCTGTGTGTGCCACTAATGAGGAAAAGGGGAGAGGCGTTACATCGAGTTAAAAATAGAGCTTACTTCTGAAACAGTCAGAAAGGCTCAAAATTCTTTTCCTTGTCAGGGCGACTAAAGATTTTCACTGAGATTTCACAGTAAATGGAGGACACTGTGTATTAAATATAGTAGAATTACGCCATGCAGTGTGATATACTTTGAAATGGGAATGATTAAAAAATAAAGTTCAGACTGAATTTTTTTTGCTCTAGCAGTACCTCTTTAGTGAAGTATTTGGGTGTCCAGGGTTTGTTATCAGCTGCTCTCTGCCTCTCCTCCCCTCTCTGACACTCCTCCAGTCTGTGTTTGTGCTCCGTGGCCTCGTCGATGTTCCCTTCCTTCAGCGACTTGGTGACATTTTGCCACAACCGTCTATAAGCCAAAACACATTTAAAACCGTGTCAGAGAGCAAATGAGGGCGAAACGCTCCCAAACCCCCCCCCAAAAATGCTGACTGAACTCTGCTGCCTTTCACCTGGATTCTGTCCTCGCCTGTTTCTCCACCGGCCGCAGCTTCTTCTTGGTGACGGGAAGTTTGGTCGTGTCGATCACTTTGGTTTCCCCGCTGCTGTATGTGAACTCCAGCGTGCCGTTCCACTCTCCCTGTGCTTTGCACACGATGGTGTTGGTCGGGTTGTGCTTGACCTCTGCTGTCACCCTATGGCAGCAAGACAGAGGCCGTTTGTTGTTGTTGGGAAGTTAAAAGCAGGCTTTAGCAAGCAGATATTTAAGGTATATGCATGCACTTAAGATCAATTAAATCATCACTTAATGAAGCTTCTGCAGAAGTTCTACATGTGACAAGGATCTCCTTTATTACTGGGTGTTTGGGCTGTTTGTCTTCTCTTGGCTGTAAAAGCCACGTCTGCCATCATCACTCTGCTCCTCGGTTCCCTGTGCTTTAAATCCCAGTGCTGCTCTTCTATTTTGACTTTCAGACTCCCAATCTCCACCTGCTTTATCTCCAACACTGCCAACATCTAGATTCCATGGATCGTCACATACTACCTACTCTGCTCTGCCATTTAGTTTCATCCGGGTTTAATCGCCAAATAGTTTTAGTTAACACCCTGTGCTTCAATAAATGAACTAACTTCCATACTGTGCTTACACTGTGACATCCATCTGTTGCCTAAATTAAAGGAAACACGTGAACCCTTGAGCTTAGGGCTCAAGGTGGCTCAGGATGAAACGTGATCTCTCGGTCCGTCCACAAGTCTAAGAGGTCACTCAGTTCTTTGATTATAAAAAAAACAATGTAAGTAACACGCTACGGCATTTACCACTCAAGTCTACTAAATGCCCGTGGAAGATTTTGGACCAGTGTTGGGTTGCGCTCTCCACCACCGCTGTCAGAAAATTTAAATGGTCGCCTGTTTGTACTGTGGCTGAATCACATTACTCCAATCATTTTTCAGGAAGTTGTGACTAATTTGTTTGGCTTAATCAGGAAGACAAAAAGAGCAAAGCTCTGCACATCATTTGGTTCAAGTAATAAATGAATGATTGAAAAGTCCCTATCATCTGTTGACCAACAGGGTGAACTGAGGTGCCATCCAGAGCCTGTAAAGAGAACAATATAGGAGGAAGACAGAGGGTCCCCTCTGACAACAGACATCCCAGCCACAGACTCTTAACTCTCTTGGTACTGGGCAGAAGCATCCAAACCCCATACAGCAGGTTCAGGGAGAGCATCTACCTGCCACACCTGGATTATTCTTATATGAAACTTCCTGGTTCACACTGATGATGCCACATTGACACTATAAGTGCACTCAATATATCGACTTTATGCGAGCATCTACTCAGTGTGTGGAAAGATAGTTAATGTTCTTCATGACAAACCCGAATTATTGGCAAACGTTTCCTGTATTTTCCCTGCTTAAATCAGCTAAAATGTTTCACAAATACTGAAACATTGAGACAGAAGCGTAAGCTATGAAATCCACTGCACGCATGAACTACTACTGAAGGTGACATAATCTGTCATATGTCAGAGCCTGATAACCTCACAGATGAATAATTTAATTTCCTCTGCCCTCCCTGAAGTGAACAAGAAGAACCAGCTGTCCTTTCTTAAACTGAAGTACATGTATAAAGAAGCTGTCGCAGAGGGGAAAAAGACACTCACCGATGTACCTTCCCTCCATAGAAAGGCTTTGTGTGGAAGGTCACTGTGGCCGAGTAGCCGCTCTTGACACAGTTGATGGAGACTTTGCCCCCCAGCTCCACCCAGGGCACAGTGAGGATGGAGCGGGCGTAGGCACAGGGCAATGTGAAGACGTACTCCTCGTCGTGCTCGAGGAGATAAAGGACTCCTGCAGGGAGAAAGAGAGGGAGCCCTTAAAGTCAGTCCTCCAGGATATGATGAGAGCAGCAACAAGAATTTTATTTTATTTTATTTTTTTTGAAGCTCATTGTGAGAATAAATTGTTTGACTAATCCAAGAGAGAGAACACCATTTTTCTAGAAGTTCAAATCAGGTGAGGAATGCCTGCACGCCATCAGTCTTTGTCTGAAAACACAATCAGCTGTCAAAGTAATTAAATGCGTGGGCTTCGTATGTGGATGTTTTCACTAAGCCTTTTGCTGATTGAGCATTTTTCACTTATGAAACACAGAAGGCAGCCTGGAGACTTAAACAGCAGTAAACACTCTGTAAAAACTTCAGTTACATCAAGAGTGCTCACATGTAGGGGTGCAACACTTTTTCTTTTTTTAACAAATATGAATTCAGATGTGTTTTCAGTTCAAGCTTTACCTGAAAGGGTCTTTAAAGTCGATATATTTATTGTTAAAGTTGTAGATGCTCATATAAAACATGGCCAAAAGTTTCTAGCGATGAGGGCAGCTTATCTGCCAGTTATCCCTCTCAACTGTCAGGCTGTCCTAAACGTTTTTTTCTACTACAGCATCTTTACGACAGAATACGTCCTTAATACGGTCTCAGGTGGGTGGGCGTCGTCTTCTGATAAAACCTGTTTGAGGGACAGCCAATCACAGGAAAGATGGCTTACGGGGAGGGCGGTCTTAAAGACAGCTTGGTTCAGACAGGTCACATTAATAGGACATATAGATGGGAATTATTTTTGAATTGTGAATCATGCAAAGCCACTCTAATATAGTCTAAGACAATAAAAAGGAGCTGGAATAAAACCACTCAAGATAATGTCTGATTGCAACAGATGTGCCACAGTGTATTCCAGAACGGATCCATGAGCAGCTTCCAGCTCTGGATTGCTTATAATGGCAATGGATTTATTTGTTATAGAAGCGGCAAAGAGCAGGTAAGTAGGGCAGTATGTCAGACACAGAAACAACAAAAAGAATCCAATTTTCCAAATAAAAGATAAAAAGCAGACTACATGCTCTGCTTCTGAGATGCTCAACATAGTCGTCAGTTTACATACAGTCATCGTGGGCATGATAGTCATGGTGATTTTGGGCTTGTAATGATTTGTTTGACAGCACACCTTGGGACTGACCAATAACAATACTTTGCCAAAGTCTGGGTGAAGACCAAAACTGTCGCCCTCGGATGAAACTGGTTAGGATGTTCGGGCACAACCCATGAACCACCAAGGCTCAAGCCTGCCATGAACTGGAAACTGCTGAAACACCGGCATCACTGTGACAGTGAAGCAGGTTTTACATCGCCATGTACTAAGGGTGTAAACCAAGAAAGAAGCACATGCTACAAAATCAACAATTTGCAGCTGCGTACTTGGACAAGCCAAATGCTTTCTGGAGAAAAGTTTTATGGTCAGACGACACAAACATTGAGTAATTTGGCCACAGTAACGAGGTCTGTTTGGAGAAGTAAAGGCGAGGCTTTCAAACCTAAGAACACTGTTCAAGCTGTCAAGCATGGAGGTGGTAGCATCATGCTCTGGGGCTGTTTCGCTACCAGTGGTGCTGGTACGTCCCACAAAGTGGATGGAATAATAAAGAAGAAGGACTACATACAAATTCTTCAACAACTCAAATGAACAGTTGAAACTCAGACAGTTATGACAGGAAAATGATCCTAAATATACATCAAACTGGTATTGAAACAGATAAAAAAGGGTAACATTAAGTTGCTGGAATGGCTTTCTTAAAGCTCCGACCTCAACCCAATTGAAAATTTGTGGACTACACTTAAAAGCTGCGTCTATGCCAGGAATTAATCAGTTGAAATGGATTTTAAATTTTGCCAAACAGAGTGATCCAACACCAGAATTATGGGATATATATAATTTGAGCCTGTATTAATATGCAATGAAAAAAGCTATTAGCTACAATGGAGAATATTTAGAAAAATAGAAACCCGTTTATCTCCTTGGGCTCCTGTCTGTTTGTGTTTTAATCTCTTAGGAATCCCCCATAAAGAAACGCTATTGCGCATGCTTCTAATAATCCACTCACCAACAGCATCATGTGTGTCATCAGTGCACAAGCAGATTTAGTTTGTCGTGAACAAGATCTCAAGTTTTGCCATGCCCCTCTCATGACCAAGAACAATTTTCAGTTCCACCATCATAACCTCGTGCTTACAATAAGTCACTTGTTTAGCTGTTTCACTGCAAGCTGCCTTCAGGGGAAAAACTGCATGCGGTCCCATCTTGAGCATATAATGACACAGAGTGAGAGATAAACCAGCGACGGGAGTGCCAGCCTTAAACAATTACTGCTGAAAGAACTGTCTGTATGGTAAATGTGTAAACTTGTGGTGGTGGAGCTATTCAGAGCTCATTTAGACCATATAAAAGTAGCAACCACAAAATATAAGAAGTGAATTCCTCCTCCAAGGGGCTCAAGTGATGAAGCTTTTCATTTATGAGTCAAACACAAAAGAAAAACTATTAGAGAGATGCAAATACTTCAGCATTATTCTTACATTAGGGTACATTTTGAGAAAAAATGCTTAGGTGCTTTAGACAATTAAATACGAAGATCAATACTACATATATAGACCTCATTATTTAGAAAAGGGTATTTTCCAAAGTGCAACACAAACAAAAATCTGTATTGATTCATCTGAACCTTTATTCAACTGAGAGAAGTACATAAGTATAAGTATTTAAAAAATAATATTTTAACTGTATTTTTTAAATTATACAAATTTAGAATTTGATGGCTTCAACAAGTTGGGACAGACTGACAATGGAGTTTCCTCCAATTAGGAAACATTGTTGGTTGCCCATTTATTGCATTGAATTTTTCTGCATTTTTTATGACTGATTACAAAAAGTTGCTTTAACAAACTGGTCACTCAGCTGTCATGAGCCAATTCCATAAGTTTCCATGGTCCAACTTGGAGCGACTGCAATTGTCCTCAGAGAGCTCGGCCAAGATTTACAAATAACTGCCTCCTGCTTTACGAATGCAGACAGATGGGCAACATGCTGCAATCAATCTGAGTCAGTCTGCACTGATGAGTGCAGCTTGTCTGCAACAAGGGACTCGACTCAACTGGTTGTAAAAGAAAAGTTGCCGAGCACCACATAATTTTGCAGTTAAGTCACTGTCCTGAAGCAACTACGTCAGTTTTTGTGGGGTCGTTTCGATTCTGGCTGGACTCTGAATTTAGTTAATGTGAATTTCTGCGTATGTAGACAGCAACAGTTAATCTCCATATTATCACAAACAGTTTGCATGCACTGTAACTGAACTTGACCTCATTCAATCACACCTGATAGCACACTGACCCCGACTTTTTCTTTGACCCTTTATGGACTAAAGTCACTGTGAAGACGGCAACTAACTACAAGTGGTTGCAGACCTGATTCCAGTCTTCAAAGAAATCATTTCAAGGGCAACAAGACTGCATACGTGTCATGCTACCTTTGGTCGTTCTGTGGTTTCCAACCAGTTTTCCCTAGTGTGACTGTAGCATTAAGCAAGTTAATTGGTAGCAGGTGAAGTATCATGCACATTTCAGCAGGAGGTGCTACATCGAGCAAGATAACATTTCCAGTTGCAAAACTACAACATAATATCCTCAGTTCCAAAATGATTAAAAGGTTTTATTAAATGATGTAATGCATCAGTAAACATGCCATGTGTGTTGCAGCATTTCAAAGTGCAATTAACTACTCAAAGTCTTTTCTTTGTACTTCTGTCACTTAAATAAAGGTTCAAGTGATATTCTAGAAAATACCCCAACTTTTCCAGAAATAGGATTTATATTTGTTTTTAATCCAAAGCTTACCCTGCAGTCAGTAAAACCCTTGCTTAGTACTTATATAAAAGTGTTAATGATGGCCATGATATTCATAAACAAAAAAGCAATTTCATGTTAATTATATACACATTAATATATCTTCAATAACTGTTTCACTCTACTGAGTACTGAAGTCCATTATCACTCAAGTAACGAGATAACAATAACAAATATGTAATCAATTAATCATGTAAAGGTTCTGAAGATGCATTTGCATGTCATAGATTAAAGCAAAGAACTTCAGTTAATCCAGATGTGGCACATCAGTTTAGAAAAAAGTTTATTATTCTTTTTTTCTATCCCACATGACCTCTAAGAGGCTCCATACATTGGGATGCAGGTCAAATCAAAATCCAGTATCTCGTGTGGCTTTCAGGCTGCATCAGCTGCCGTTTCTTATTCTGCTGCTGACTCACTGCCAATCAGTATCAGCGCCTTTTTATAAAACTACAGTATCAGCTGCTGTCAGGAAAGACGCCAATGCTAAAAATAAATCCACCAATCAATGCATCCTGAGGTGACGGTCATCGTGTTCTCTGATGGCAGCATCAGCCTCAGGACATGACAACGAACTGCTGCGTCACAACCTGGTGGCAGGTGGTCAGTTTATGTATCCGGATTTAGTTGATTGGGCCCAAGGACTTCCTGTATCTCGGCTCAGGGTGACTCATCCCTGACAGCTTACTGTACACGATGTAACAGTACCAGCAGAGAGGTCTGGGCTATTGATTGCCACAGGAGGGATCTTATAGTCCTCACACAGACAGAACACAGTGGCAGGCAGTTTTGGTGAGACACACTGTTTAGAGACTTTCTACATAGCCTGTAAATGCTAGAAGGTGAGCTACACTAAATGAGGGATTGTTCTTTATTAAAGAGGAACTATTTTTCTCACTTGTGGCTCCATAACATATTCTTGACCCTGCTGGAGTAGATTTACATGATTCACAGTTCAGAATTATGCTTATTTATCTTATGCAGGTACATAACAATGTTCATCTGCTAACAAGCCGTTTTTTCTCCTCTCCCTTTAAGACAGCTTTCTTCTGATTGGCTGCCCCTTGCAAACAGAAGCTATCAAGATCAGGTGCATGTGGCCGTGCTTACAGCTAGAGCTGTATGCATGAATAAAAATAAAGATCAAAACAAAGTGAATGAATGCAGAAGACTTTGATTGTTTTCTGTGATAACCTTTTTTGACCCACAATATTTTAGAAGCTTTGTGGTAGACTGGCTCACCTTCTCCCACCATGGACACTCCTATAGACATGCCCATGAACTTGCTCTTGGTCCACACGTGGGCGTTGACACACATCCCCCTTTCCCGGCACTCACAATAAAACCCGGACACAGGGGGGTGATGGGACACCTGCTCGGCCACAAAACGGACTCTGTAGCAGCTTCCCGGTGAGTCCTCGTCCTGCTGCGTGTTGTTAGCGCCTCTGCTTGGCTCCCGAGCCGACCCCGGGTTCGATCTGACCAAAGGCTTGACTTTGTCGCGAGGAACTTCCCAGGAACAGTGGAAGGTCTCCCCCAACACGGGGTTATAGGGTTTCTTTGCCACAGCACCTTTCCGCCCCTCGTGGAAGGCAGTCAAGTAATACTCCACAAAGCGGACTATTCGGTCCTCAGCTGTGGCCCCCGCTGTTATTGACAGGAACATGTCGGGGTGTGCCATGAAGTTAGCGTACATTTCCAGCAGTGATCGCTTTTCCAGAATGAAGGTAGGCAGCACCACCTAGGAAAGCAACACAAAGAAAAGATTACTAACACTTTTTGACACTCACATTTTATTTCAGTCAGTGCCGCTACATTCAAACTCTACAGCCAAAAACTTTTTGGTGACTTGACTTTCTTCCATGAGCATCCATGAAAGGTCCAAGGCGGGGAGAGCAGCTGTGGCAGAAAGATGCCAAATTACAGAACCTAGCTGACGTCAGTGACAACAAATATGACACTGATTAACTCGGACATGGCATTAAAGAAGAAAGAATAGAGGTAAAGGTGAGTTGCAAAGCAGCTTGCAGGTGCAGGAGGTACATGACTTTGAGGCCTGGCTGAACTAATTCTCATAAGTCAGGATCCCATCTCTCTTATAGAGTCAGTGTTTCTGTGTCATACCCGTGTGAGATCCATTCCCAGTTTGAGCTGCGAGAGGAGGTGGAGAATGATGCTCCGCTGGTCATCCAGGACGCCCAGGTCCTCCTCTTCGTTGTCCTCCGTATCCGTCACCTCCTCACTGGGGCTGACGTCTTCCAGCTCTGGGTGCTGCTGTGAAAACGAGAGGGAAAAGAAAATTGGCCCACGTGGACTGCTTGCACAAAATCTAACATATTAATTATTTTTTCCTTCATCTTTTATGCTCTGAAACATAAATATTTTCACATCTTGAGAACTCTAAAAAAAAATGCAACAAACTAAGAAGTCAATCAAAAGCTAACAAAAGATGGTGCATATTCGGGACTTTAGTCATGCTTAGTATTCCACAGTCACAGACACAATGCTGCTCGCTCCGGCACCTGTCCTCTGAAAAGGCCAAGAGGAGGAAGATAAAGCCATTTTCTTCCCCCATCATTCAACTGTCAATACCAATGATAAGGTCATGCATCTCATTTAGAGGCCAGGACAGGACCTGTTAGAGAAGCAACCTATCGGGACACAGCCAATTACCAATTATCACCAGTCATTCGGTTCATTTTCACTGTGGCCCATTCATGTCCTTTCAGCCTTTCAAGCCACTTTGAGGGTTTTAAATGGCAACAGGAGCTCGGAATTTCTCTGAGTGCGCCAACTGGCCTCTTGTTTGGACTCAAGAGCCTCAAGCTTTGACCTTCACTACGTCTGCAATGGTGAGAAGTTGTGTCCTCCGTTTGTGTCCCACCATTTAACTACAAACACATCCAGTCGAGGTTAAAGAAGAGCTCATGCCTTTGATATCTCCTGCAGCAACTTGGGGCAGGAAGGAAGATGGGAAAAAAAAAGAAAAAAGAAAGAGGCTGATGTATAATGCAGAAAGTGCTCTCGAGCCTGCAGGCAACAACAACTCTCTGCACGCCCCTCTGCTCTTTATCCTCCATTTCCATCTGTGACTCTATGCAATAACATTTACAGAAACATACAGTACATGTCCTCTTTCCTACTTTAGATCATTTTAGTGAAGCCGCTGCAGGAAAAAAGCCAAAAGCAGGCAGGAATACTGAGGGAAGTCTGATCTGAAACTCCAGGCAGTGTAATTGCACACAGGGCTCCTGCAGAGAGCTGGGAGAAGCAGAAGAAAACCAGAGTGTTCCAGGACCAGAGTGCCTGCTTGTCACCTGAATATTTTATTCCATGGGTGCATGCCAAAAGATCCACATGCACACACAGAGTGTACGCTCTCTGCGCCAAAACATTTTTGCACAAAAGACACCAGTGCACACAGGAGGGAGCATGCATGAGCACACATGTAGAGGAGTCCCTGGGGCTGGCTGGTTCTCGCAGCAGAGTGATATATATAGAAGTGAAAAGGACGGGAGGGGAGGAAGGTAGGAGGAGGTCTGTTATGATTTCAGTGGTTCTAACTAATTAAAGAGGTTCCTGACAGCAACAGGAAATTACTGCTGAGGAGGTCAGAGCATCTCTCCAGAAAACCCTCAAGTGGATATATCGGTGAACTCGGTGGCTGGCATTAACTCAGACTTTTTAATGCAGTCCAACTCGTCCAAAAGTGGATCATAATGTGTCTCAAATAGGAAATAACTGCAAAGTCTGTTCAGATTTATGACTCCATCGAAGCGAGAGAAGGAGAGGACAAGAGCCTGTACACTATTAAAGGGTTTCAGCACCGTTCCTCCCGCTACCATCACACAATGTAGCAGAAAATCCGTCATTTTAATAAGTTCTTCTACAGTCATGTTTAAAATCGCGTGTATGCCCGTTCTTTGTAAGAGTGCTCGTCATTTTGTGCTTCTTATCGTATTTTTTACCTTCTTAACTGTCCACTGTTGCAAGACGCTACCACAGTTCCTAACAATTACACATGTTGTGAACATTTAATGTATACACAGACAAAGCTCAAATTTTCAAAGTCAAGCAGTTTCTCCCAAACACATTAAATACCACTGTATGAGATGAGCTAATAGGTAACTTTTATCCTAAAGTTTTAACTCCTGTCTTTATTCAAAGCTTTGTTGATAAGTCCTTTTTGGATACAATGGTACACACACCGTTTCTTTAAAGTGGTGAAGTATTCAGATCACCAAATTACACTTTAAGTGCTTATAAAGAATGGCAGATTCAGTTGTATCTGAAAAAAGGTAGGTTATCTAATAATTAATCATCCAGATTTGATTTATATTTTGCAAAAATAACTTTAGTATATAATGTAACTAGTGGCTAGATCTGACAAATAAATGGGGTGAAGTATATTTCAATATTTTCCTCCAAAAATATTGATTCTTGTATTCCACCGTGTTCTTTATAAATGCAATATAAAGAGGATGTGAGAGATTTTTCAGACGAACCACAAAAAAACTGCAGTTTTGACAGCTTATAGCAGACTGTTGAGACTCTAGAGCGGCTCTTCCTCAACATCCTCCGACCACAGGTACGACATGCCCAGGACCCACTACAGTTCGCATACAAGGCGGATGTCGGAATGGAGGATGCCATCCTGTACCTCCTACATAGAGCCCACTCACACCTGGACAAGGGAAAAGGCACGGTCAGGATCCTGTTTCCTGACTTTTCAACTGCCTTTAATACCATCCGAGCCTGTCTGCTTCAGGAAAAAACTAAATAGGATGCAGGTGGACCCCTGCCTGGTCGCTTGGATCTCAAACTACCTCACCGACAGACCACAGTACGTTAGGCTGAAGGACATGACACTGTGGTCAGCAGCACAGGAGCACCACAGGGAACTGTGCTGT
>VUQG01016067.1:0-11586 GCA_015106755.1 Etia nguti | reverse complement strand
TGTGTGTGTGTGTGTGTGTGCGTGTGTGTGTGTGTGTGTGTGTGTGTGTGTGTGTGTGTGTGTGTGTGTGTGTGTGTGTGTGTGTGTGTGTGGGCAGGAGAAGTAGCAGAGGGAAAAGGCAGTGGGTGTTGGATGTTGGGTGGGGGTTAAGGTTGCGTGGAGAGGGTCGAGGTAAGATTGGGGTGAGGGTTTAAGTTGAGGGCAGAGGGGAAAGAGAGGAGAGGAGGCGTGTGCTGTAAGGGTTTAATTGGAGGGCAGACGAGAGACTGCCTGTGTGTTTCTGTCCTCTGAACGACCCCCTCTACTTCTTCACGTGAACCACAGGGTCCCATCCCACCATGTGGAAGTATGGGTGTGTGCATGAAAGCAGTACAGGTGACATCATCTCATATGTGTGAATGAAGAACAGATGAAGCTGTGACATGTCCTGTAGTAACACAGTGTAGATATATTGTTACTGTACCTAATGTACACATAGATTTCAGTGAGAATTCATGGGACATATCCCAGTATTTAAAATATATTCATTTGTCCCTTGAATAAAAACACAAAAGCAGAAGTTTAGTTATTTAGTTTAGAAAAAGTTGAATATGTCTAAGCTGGCAACTGCACAGCTTCTGTTAGGGTTACCAAAGGCTTGGGTTAGAGTTAAGTAAGCAGAAAGTAAAAGTCAACATCAGGACATTTTTTTCTTTAAGTCTGAAAACCAAGTTATTGTAGGTATCATTATTAGTTTGCTGACTAATTTTACATGTTTCTACCTTAATAAAAACAGGTAGGACGTTTCAAAACAAGCCACTGTTATAGTTGATAGATTCCACAGCCCACGCAGCAACAGTGTAAAGCTATAATGCTACCATAGACAGTACAACAATAAACATGATTGATTAGACCATCTGTACTATGAAATGTATTATTTTCATGAATGCTGCCTGCTTACAGTGTCATCAGTCCTAAACAATAACAAACCACAGATTTAGCACAAGTGTTAGACTGAATGTGGTAAGAAAGCATGATCTGATAATCTCTGTGATCGAGCTTTGAATAAAGCCAGTTTGTCCCCTGGAAGTCCTGGCACTGGTCCATGGAGTGGCAGCCATCTTTGAACTCACACATACACACACATACACACACACGCACGCACGCACACACACACATAATCACTCACAGTCACCTCAACACCTGCACTGCTGGGCTGACAGCCATGGAGCAGACTGTACTGGGACATCCTGCAGAAATCTGACTCCTGCTGGCACTGAGGCCAGGAAGCACTGCAATTGCTATATATACTTAATGAAATAAAATACTTTGTCATTATATTTCATTAAGTAACATTTTTGTTGTGGAAATAAAAGATGTTCAGGCAGTTGGTTAAATATTGTTCCCTACAGTTACAGAACCTTGACATTGCAGCACATTACTGGAGGTCTCAAAGATGAAAATGTGCCTGTAAATGGAAGCACACGTTGCAAAGTTTGCAGAGACAATCCATTTTTGTTATGTGTGTCGCTACACATACACTAATTATATCTGACAAAACTCACACTAGAGGGACAGCAGTGTCCCACTTGTTAGGCTCATCTAGCCGGTGCTCAGACATGGGGATTTACTTTCCCAACCTAGGAATGGAAAAACAAACCAGAACAAACAAACAAACAAACAAAAATGACTACCATCACTTATCCCCACCACGATTATGCCAGATTCTTGGCTCCGTCCTGAAAGTCTTTACTCAGGCCTAGTGTGAGGAGTGCTCCTCAGTAGTCCTGGTATTTTGGTGAAACAGAGCAGAAGTGAACTGAGCTGAGCCGTCTTTTTCTCAGTGATCAGCTTCTATGAACTCTGTGTCTGTCTCCAGCCTGGATGTTGTGATATGTGAGCGGAGGAGAAAAAGAACATAGCCTTCATATTTACACATGTGGCGCAGTAACAGTACAATCATTACACACTGACCGCAAAGTTTTGTTTCTTCAGCTGTTACACACAGATTTCAGATTTATACAGTGAGATAGTTTGTAATAGTGCAGCTCCTCTCAGGATAAACGCTGCACTCTGAGGCCTCCGTGCTCGCCAATTTCTACCAGAGGTTATCCTTTAACATATCCTTCATCCTCCTCATGCTGTTTTCATAGAGAATCACACGAGTAAAACCAGAGCTTGCATTGATATTATTTTGTTTAGTAGGCCTGTATCCCGCTCTCCATCACACTGTCTCACTTGGTCTGCTGGTTTTTGAATTTGCGCTAGTTTTTGTAGAATGCTAGTTAATTATTTAATTGGCTTGGTGTTCATATATAAACATACTTACATATATTATAATGCACTGTTAATAAATCACATGCTTTGTAAAATACTGTCACTTTCTTTAAGACGTGACTAACAGCCGTGCATGTATGTAAACAGACACACTTTGGGCTGCTCCCTTCTCTCAGGGCTTTGCCACAGTGGGTAGCACCGCCTGGTTTTAATTTGGCAGAGTTTTACGCTGGCTGTGCTTCCTGACACAACCGCAAAAGGATAGAAAATGTCAGATATCACCAGGGTCTCACACCCTGTCCATATGTTTTCATCCAATGCAGAAAGTTTTGTTTTTTCACTGAGGTCTTTTGGTTACACATACAGTATTAAAGTTTAGAATTTCTATATGCTAGTATCTCGTTTAAAAAAGAAGAGCATCTGTTCTGAAAATGTAACAGATTTTGCTGTGACTACGCACAAAAACATATTTTCAGTATTTGTGGGGACAGTGCAGTCATGTTGCACACTTCTAAGCTAGAGAACTAGTTAGCTATTCACTAACCACCTGTGGCAGCAGAACAGTAATAAATGTGGATTTTTAGACACAGTTCTGGTCCTTTCATTTTTCCTGTTACAAATAGTTCCATTGCTCTATAAGCATTAATGTTCATTCATTTTCTTTCACTTATCCAAATCAGGGCTGGAGTCTATTCAAGCTTTTATGGTACAATGTGGACAGATCACAGATCTATTCCACAAAATGATGTGGGAGTGAACAGAAAACTTTCTGTGACAAACCTGATCCTGTTAGAAGAGATGACACCCATCCCACTTTAACAGTCTTATATGCCTCACTGTAACCTCCCTGCTCCTGCCATCCACCCATCCAGAGTCTGACTATGTAAATTTAATTTATAAATACATTTTTTTTTCCTTTTTTTTTTTCGCTTGATAGAAAAAATAAAAAAAACCTGGGGGACTGTCCTGTCTCCACTCCTGTTTGTTTTGTACAACTTCTATTTCCAGTGAATGAAACATGCTCCCTGCAGAAGTTCTCTGATGGTTCGGGAATATTAGGGGCGGGCAGGAGTTGGAATACAGGGAGCTTTGTGGAGTCCTTCTAAATGCCAGCATGATAAAACAGATGACGGTGGACTTTCAGAGGAAAAATAAAAGTGTGACTAAGCCCATAAACATCAGTGGTGAGGAGGTGGAAACAACTGACAGCTACAGGTACTTGGACGTTCACCTGAATGACACACCTTGTGTGGATTAGAAAAAAGTCCAAAATAAATTCAAACTTGTACACCCTTTTGTTTCTATGATATTTAGAAGTAGATGCAGAGACTTCAGCTGTTGGGGCCCTCTTCTGTGAAACCAGCTCCCAGTTTGGATTCAGGAGACAGACACTATCTCTATTTTTAAGATTAGTTTTAAAACTTTTCTTTCTACAAAGTGTATAGTTAGGGCTTGGTCACGTGACCCTGAATCCTCCTTTAGTTATGCTGCAATAGACTTCAACTCCTGGGGGCTTCCCATGATGCCATGAGTGTTTCTTCTTCACTCACCTCCTGAGCTACAGCCAACCTGAAGTTGAGCAGTTTGGAGACATTAGAAAGACAAGATTGAGACATGCAGAGGAGAGATTCAAAGGATGTTGAATACAACAGGTGAGCCTGAATTAGTTAGTTGCGTTGCTATGCTGCTGGGGGCTTCCCATGATGTACTGAGTGTTTCTTCTTCACTCACTATGTGTTTATGCACCACTGCGCATTTAATCATTAGTTATTATTAATCTCTGGCCCTCTTCCAAGGCATGTCTTTGTTGCTTTTGCATATAAATTTACTGTATAACAGACCAATACTGAACTACACAGTTTTCTCTTACTGTGTTTCAGCAAGTTTTATCAAATGGAGGCTAAATACACACATTTTTAGACAGAATCTAGACATAGTCATAGGTCATAGGTAATATGGACGAAAACACTAACAAATACTAAAGAAAGCACCCAAATGACCTGTGAGAAGATCACAGGTCACAATACGATACAGAGAGAAGCTAAACAACGAGGCAAAAGAGTGTTATTAGGAGGGACTGATCCATGTGAATCTAAGGATTCTTCAGTTTAGATTTAATTTAGGAGCCACTGATGCTCAACTTCACCAACATTTTCTCAAAAACCATTTGGGGTGAGCCCCTGTACATCAAACAAGTTAAGAATTATAAATAGCTTCAAGCTTAAATGAGAAACACCGCTGTGATACCTGTTATCTCCAACTGGAAGTTTAGTTTTTGTCGAGAGCTAACACAAAGAAAGCCTGGCTAGGATGACTTTGGTTCGTCTTATAACCCTCTGGAAAGAACTGAAAAATGGTAAACAGGTAGCAAAAAATAACAAACTTAAAGCAGGAAGTGAAGTGCAAATCAAGAATTCATAACTGGAACATCAACTAAGCAAGTACCGTATTTTCCCCACTATAAGGCGCACTTAAAATCCTTTAATTTTCTCAAAAATCGACATTGCGCCTTATAATCCGGTGCGCCTTATGTATGAATTCTGGTTGTGCTTACTGACCTCGAACCGATTTTATGTGGTAAACGGCGCTCAAAATTCTGTCAAAAATGTTTTAGTACAACTTTTGTAAGCTATGAAGCCGCACCGCATGATGGATTGTCGGAGAATTACAGCTACCGTAGTCAGGAGCCTCGTGGAGTAATCTGGGTCCTAAACTCCGTCCGCTTCAGGTCCCAAAGTCAAACGAACACTGCAGCATCACTGAGAGTTAAAAACTGTCTAAATTCTTTCATCTTTAATAAAATGATCAGTGTTGCTGCTTTACCAGGTGTAACAATGAAGTTTAACATCCAGCCATCCATGAAAATAGAATTGATTAAATTTAACAGAGATAGAAGTTAGCAGGAAGTTAGCTCACTAGTTTCCACCTAAACATAACATACCATGTTCTGACTGAGAGATTTCTGAAAAGATTAAAACGTACAGCTCTGCTATCACTTCCAACATAAATGAAGACAGAAAACTAAACAGCAGTGACGTTTGTAGGGTTACTGAAGTTGGACTAGCTGGTATATAATGATGTGCTACGTGATCGCTAGCTACACAGCTATGTTAGCATAACATAAACACAGTGCAGCTGGAGGATGAACGCTAACTTTTTTCCACTCAATAAAAGTTATCGAGTTATCGGTTCCCGATGGTTAGGGACAAATGCAATCACATGGCAGGATGCTGTAAACGAACCAAACTTCAGTCAGGAGAACAGCTGAGATAGTCCAAGTGGAGGAAGCAAGAAGAATGAGTTGAGTAAAGTTTGACTTATCTGACTTTTTTGTTTCGCTTAATGCACCTTATGGTCCAGAAAATACGGTAGTTAAAGCTTCATAAAACTAGACTTAAACAAGTAATGAAAAAATAAATCAACTAAAAAACTGGAACTCAAAAACTTTAAACACTAGAAAAATAAGATAATACTAACACTTTAATACGCATGTTTGTCAAGCAGCTGGAGTGAACACTGTGTATCACTGAGTATTGGTGATTTATATCTATTTATAATGTTCCTGAAGACTTCATTTGAACATGTCAAGGCAATGTAGGCTAGTAGTGGTGTGCATGATATTTGGCATATAAAGTGAGAATAAACAATAAAAGACATTTAGTGAATATACATGTGAGATGAAGTTTGCAACATAACAGAGTAAATTATTATTATTATTATTATTAGCTTACTACTACTTTCTTACTATTTGTTGCATGTTATCGTTTTCCTTTACCTGTACATGTACAAGTAAAAACAAAGGAGGTGAAAAAGTGTTTTTTTGATTGAAGAAAGAGTTGTATGTCTTCATGTGTGGATGAACTACTTCTGAACTCGCTGTGGCTGTAAATAAGTCACACACAAGCATGCGCGTGCATATTATGTAATTCCCTCACTGGCACATTTGCCTTTTTCATGACCACAGTAAGGTTATGTGTGTGTGTATGTGTGTGTGTGTGTGTGTGTGTGTGTGTGTGTGTGGGAGAGAGACTGTTATGCACATGTGAAGTTAGTGTTTAGTGGTTGAACAAATGGTTCCTGCACTGCTGTTCCAGGCTCTGACTCTGCAGTCACCACACGCAATTAATCACTTGATGAATGCTGGTAAAAATGCAAAGCTCTAACATACAGTGGAACATTTCAGGTGCTATAAAATAAAACCTTTTCTTAAAATTTAATCTTGTAAAGTTCTCTGGGTGGACAGACAGGCCAGCCTACTGTACCATCTGACTGACTGTACCTTAACAGTTTCACAGTGAGGGAGCTTAAACTTGCTTTTTAACTGCTGTCTGAATCAGCTGTCAGTTTAGTAGCTGAGATTACTGGTTTGGTACTTTACAGTAACATGGCAGCCCCTCAGGTTATGTGTTAGATATAATGAGCTTAAGTTTGATGTTAGACTATGATGGTGCAATGCCCTGTGAGACAACTGCTATTTTCATAATTACCTTCTGTCTTGCATATGTGTACATGTGAAAACCCATTAGAATTTATATGTGACATGAACACTGCAACAGTGGATGGTATACCTGCTGCCCGGTGTATGGCTTTTTGTCAGACTTGACAAAATGGTGTTTTCGCATGACTCTTCAAGTGACACAGCTGACTAGCCAACCAGTGGCATGGAGTGTGTTGTAGGGCTGGGCCATATCATACCGTTCACGGTACTACCGGTATAATGTTAGGCAACAATAAGAAAATGAAATATCGCGATAGAATATGGGTAAAACGCGCATGTGCAGTGCCTTTGTTTTCATACGCACATGGTGGAAAAAGCATGGCAGCGATAGAGAATGAGAAGGGCGAAAGCGGATCGTTGAATGAAACAGATGAACCAGAATTGGTTTGTAAAAATGGTGCCAACTTCAGTGGTGTGGAACTGGTTTGGTTTTCGTCCGTCAGATACCCACCAAAGCACAATTTTTGGTAGAACATGCAAGCTGGCCGAAAAAACCTGGGGTTGCACGGCGTCAACACGTTAGCGCTGTCCAGCCCCACGCACCGGGCGTTCTCGCTAATGGAGATTTGCCGCGTTGACGCGGTTATGGCGTTATATTATACATGGTTATGATCAGGATATGTCGGCCCATTTCCACTGGAAATGCCTTTTGGTTAAACTGTCAGCAAGGAATTTGCATTTGCACTGTTAAATTTTTATATAGCTTTAATGCACATAAAAAACAGCTGCTTGTTTAAGTGAAAATACATTGATGGGTTTTTTGCACTGATAAAGTTGTGGAGGTGTAAAGTATTTTGTCTCGCGTCAATTATATCGTCAGTTATATCGTTATCGCAAATTTTCAAATATATATCGTGATAAATATTTTTGGCCATATTGCCCTGCCCTAGTCTGTGGGTGTTACATTTTTGAATTTCCTGGGATCACTTGGAACTCTGGCCTAGTAGAAACTAAAACAGCACCTGGTACCAGGTACTACCACCTAATGAAAACCCTAAAAACTGAGTCGAGCCTAGCCGACCCGAGTGGAAAAGGGCTATTAGACACATACCTTCATACTGGTAAATTACTCGTACTCACCTCAACAATACCAGCATCAACTGGCTTTTACTGTTTCTCAATTCAGAAGTTTTTATTCATATCATAACAGTTTTATTACCTGAACCTAAAGGGGAAGTTGAATTACATTTCAAAATAAAAACCCTGCTGCAGGTAAGATGTATAAGTGACACTTCACAGAGACAGAATTAATTATTAATACTATGAATCTGAGGAAGAAAATATAAAAATGATGCAAGAAGGGAGGGCGAAAGTTGGATGAAGAACAAACACATTTTCATTAGATGGCTTATAGTATTAATTTCTGAGGCCTGTGAAGTTTATCCCTACAACTCCAGCCTGCTGTTCAGCTCAAATGTGTGAAGGGTGTAAAATCACTTCCTGCATTGGAATGGTTTTGACCCCATTGCTTCGGTGTTAGGGAGGACTGAAGGCTGAGGCCAAAACTTAGACAGACATGGACAGATGAGATGAGATGAGACGGTGGATGGTCCCAACTGGAAAACCAATCAGAGCTCAGCAGACTAAAAGAGAAACGAGGAGGAAATATTCAAACACAGGTTTAGACGTTACAAGCTAAATGCTAAAATATGGTGGCAAAACAGCATTTCAAAGTACTAGGCTGTAGATGTAGGAGCTGTGAGGTTGCAGTAATTAAAATTAGCTCATCTAATTTACTCTATTTATGTCTTCTTTTTTTTTTTACTAAACTCACAACAGCAACAACAAATCCGATCACTCTGTGACCTGCAGTCAACCTATGTCCTGCTAACTTGTATTTATTGGCCATTAAAGGCCAATAGTTCATGCTGAGTCTGACACCTCTGATGTATAGGCAAATTCATCACACCATCCAAACCTTCCACAGTACACACACCTACTGCCCACTCCTGGTACAAAAGACAGGGATGGATGTGCAGAGAGATGGATGGATATATGAATGCTTTCCAATCAGGCAGTCGAGAGAATGTCACCATCAGTGACATGCTGAAGCACAGTAAATAACTCATGTAAATTCCATACACGATGGTAAATATGTGGAAACTGGTGTGTGTCCTTTTAACTGTGTGTGTCAGGGTGTGTGCGTGTGAAGTTTGAGTGGTGAGCCATTAGGCAGGAGTCAGGCCGTCTAGTTACTTCTATTGTTCTCTTCTTCCTGGTGGCCTGGTGTGAGTGATGTAACAGCTCCTTCTTTTTATGTGCATAAGGGACAGGAAGTGTTTTTGTCTCATCTTCACACCTTCTCTCAAGACACCACTGACCTCTGTTCTGGTTGTGCACCATATACGATCGCTCCTGTGCTGTTTTACTGATTCATTCTCACCAAAACTTCTCTTCACAATGTCAAGGTCCCCTTCAACTCTGTCACCGCTGTCTCATAAAAGACATGAAATGTACAGTATGTACTGTGTTTCATTGTTCTTGTAACAGTGACAATGAAGATCTATTCTATTCTATTCAGTATGCAAACATTTGTAACACCTGTACAATGGTACAGAATAATAATAAAAAAACGTTTTTGTGTATTTTGGGTAAAAGAGTGAAATTTAAGGTATTTATATTGCCAAATGTCAAAACAGGTCAAATTTGATCCGAGGTCTGTAAAGGTTAACTCTGTTAGACTAAATATGTTGGTTTTTTTGAAAATCACTAATGACAAATAAAACTAGTTTTGCAGTTGAAGCAGGTGTAAAAGAGATGTCTAGCTTGGTTCTGTTTTAGTTCCTGCATCTCTTTTATTCCTGGAATTATTTAGTTCATGCCCTTCTAGGACCTGTTTTCCTGTCTTTGTTTCAACATCTTGTATCTCCAAACACTTCTTCCCCTTCTCTTTAGTTTTTAATTAATTTACATTTCACAGCTCCAACACTGTCCTATCTTTTGTTGTTGTTGTTTATTAACACCCTAAACCTGTGTCTGATCTTTTTATGTGTTTTTGGCAATAGAAAAACACACAGTTGGGCGTGCTGCTACTCTGAGGTTATAAGAAGGTGAGCAGGGTTCACGTGCAGGCCAAATGACAGTATGAGATGGAGGGAGCTGAGGAGGAGGAAGGGGAGGACTGGTGTCAGCTAAGAGGCTCATTTTGGGTTTCTGCCTTGGATATTTTGATGAATCTTCTTGGTACCCATAGTTTCATACATATGAAAATAATGCACTGCATTATTTTTACATACATAAACACCAAAAAACACTTTTGCTCCAGTTTGTTATAGAATGATTCACTGGGCGATTGTGTACATGTGAGTATGAATATGAATGTGGTCATGAAGTATCCATATCAGGCGTTTCCAAGCAAAGAATGATTTGCCAGTGTGGCGTTCATATTTTTGTAGTGATTATTGGAATAATATTGGGATAACGAGTGCCACTCACAAAACATGACTACACATGCTAGACTTTCTTTTAGGCAATACAATCCAGCTCAGCACTAATTAAGTAATATTATTATAGTCATATTATTATGAATATAAGCAGCTTCCTCTGCTGCACTCCGTCATATATGACAGTCTACAAGTAGATAGTGTATGCATGTGTGTATGTATGCGTGTATAAATATATATATATACACACATCTGATTCTGATTCTGATTGCAGCAGCTCGTCCACACTGACGCAAGCCGGCTGCGGTATTTCAGGCATGACCAACCTGAAGGTCTGACAGGTCTGGGCAACAAAAAACTACATGCATCACACTGGCAGGAGACATGGATTATCAGTGTTATCAGTAATCTAAACTGGGCACCAAAGATTAGACTCACTGATTGTGGTTGTAATCTCTCTTTCTGCTTTTGATATGTGGTTGAATTTCCAGAAACATTTTTGCAAAACATTTTGTTACAATGACCTCTGACCTTTTGGATGTACTGTAAAACATGAGTCATTTTGTCAAAAATACTTAGTTCATCTTTGAGTCCAAGTGAATGTTATATTTCTTTTCAGAGGCATGTATTTCAGACCAGAGCCTCCACCTGACACTAAGAACAAAAGGTTAACAAAACAAAACTAGAACCCATCAAGCCAAACCATGACAGAAAGTTCTGTCACTTTCAGATAAGAGGAAAAAGCTTGTCTCTCTCACCTGTCATTATTTATTTTTATCACACATACACTTAGACATTCACACTCACACTCAAAGTATTACAAAGAAGACAAGGAAGTCTTTTAAAGGTGCCAATGAAAGATCGCCAGTAGCAAAGCAACAGAAATTGAAACTGGATGATAAAATGGATTGTAGGCACAAATGTGGATTTATCTTCTTCCAGTCTTCAGTAGTCCAGTGGTGGTGTTTCATGGCCCAGCCAAGCCTCTTTGTCTTATTCTGACGTCTTATTGATGGTTTTCTTGTTCCAACTCATCCTGTCAAACCTGCAGCTCGAAGTCGTCTCTTCACAGTTGAAACTGAGACTTTCTTACTACGACCACTATTAAGCTGCTTGAAGCTGTTGTCCTGTGAGCCTCCTATCACACAAGCTGTTAACTCTCAGAAACTTGTCCTCTGATTCAGTTGTGTCTTTGGGTCTGCCAGACCTCTTCCTGTCAGAGTTTGTTTCTGAGTGCATTTGATGGTGAAGGAAACTGTACTCACTGACACCTTGACTTTCTTTGCAGTTTCTCTGTAGGACAGACCTACATTTATATGTGTTATAATGGTCTGTCTCTCTTTCATTGTTAACTGCCTTTTTCTCCCCACACTACTTTCTGCAGTACAATACTGTTCAGCTGATGCTCACGAGGGTATGGTACCCCAGTGTGTTCCAACACTGCTCTTA
>VUQG01016064.1:1636-12008 GCA_015106755.1 Etia nguti | reverse complement strand
TGGATTCATTCATCAGGCCTCAAAAAAAACGACAAAACTTCACACATCACGCCTCCTCTGACTCCCACAGATGCATGCCAGGCAAACAGGAAGTCCTGCCATTCAGCATCGGCTCACTTTAGACTGCACGCTCAGCTCAGCGGCAAGCTTCCTGCCTGCGACCCGCTGCCGTCACTTTGACCTCCAGTTCATCTGACACATCAGAACAGACCCGATAACGGCGCCACACGCCGGGAAACTCACCTACAGCACCTGCCAATCAAAACTAAGCACACCCCCCAACACAAACACACACAGTGATTGGACACTGTGCTGGGAGGCGGGGCCAGGTGCTTAGATGCTGCAGAGCGAGGAGCGGGTCGTTTCCTGGATTCACACTAAGCTTCTTATTTCAGCCGCGGCCCCACGGAGGCGTGCTGAGTGTTGGAGGTCATTCGAATGTGTCACCTCTGCACACCTGAGCTTCATGCTTACAGGCTGCCTCACCACCTTGCTCGCCCCACCGTGAACTGTAAACATCAACTGATTTTTATGACGCCCCGCTCTGGGGTCCAAGCAGCAGACGGCGGGCGGGCGGACGGGGTTAAACAAACAGAGCTGCACAGTTACGCTCGGGTGGAGCTTCCTGAACAGCGGAGCAGACGTCTCTGCTGTTTGAACGTTCACGGCAGATAAGCCCCGACTCCATCCGTCCTCCATAAACAGCAGAGCGCACGCCACGGTCCCTGTCGCTTCCTGAAGCTCATTTTCACACGCCTCCGGGCGGTTATTCAAACTCCTGTCTAAACAAATCAGAGCGCACCAACACGCGACGACGACAGCCTCACAGCTTTATGAGTTTCTTCCAAAATGAGCTCTGAGAAGCTGTTTACCTGCTCAAACACCTGAGGGGACAGACGCACCTGAGCCTTCATGTGTTAAACCTGAGCTTTAGCTTCAGTGGGAGGAGCTCTGCTTCATGAAGTTCACACACCAATATGATGAAAGCCATGTGGAAGTCACACCTGGATCACTAGTACCCCCCTGTCTGCTAAAGGACACCACCGGGTTTCTCTGATGACATCATCAGCAATCAGTCAGGAGATGATTGGGGAAGTTTACCTCAATATTATCAATCACTGACTGTTACCCTGAGGCATGTACGGATTAGTTAGCAGCTCAGAGGTCAGACGTCAGGAGGCCCAAGCATCATGTGACTGCCACTGAGCTTACATAAGAACAGCGTCAGCAGTGTTTCACACACAGGACCCAACACATAGCAGTTACTCACAGACAGGGCTCTTAATTTGAAAAGTCAGTGGTGTTTGCGCACACACCTACACACTCGCCTGCACACACACACACACACAGCAGTCACAGAAGCGGCCCGCGGCCCAAACCGAACCCCCAGTCTGACCCTAACTAGCAGAGCCAGAACCAGAGAGGAGATCTTACCCCTGCCGGTCTCCGTCCACCAGGATCCGAACCAGGATGCCGGTAACAGCCACCAGGATGGGGTAGTGGTCCACGCTCTCCAGCCCTGCAGGAGGAAAACAGAGTTCATCAGAGTTGCACAGCTTCCTGCGAATCTGATGGATGCTGAGGGTGTCTCCCGGCTTCTGGTTATTATCATAACCCTAATATCAGTGATCCTGGCCTGTGATGCGCTGAGCTCCCTCCTTTCACAGAGCGTGATATCACATGTTCTCACTAACACACTCCATGTTTTTAGCAGTTTTACTGTTTTTCATTCACACTCTTTAAACCTCGTGCTGAAGGCTGCGTCTCCTCGTACGTCCTGGTGGGAGGGCTGAAGGTGCATGTCTGTGTGTGTGTTTGAGTACAGGCTGAGCTCTGGATCACACCTGCGTGCATGCAGGTGTGATCAGGCCTGCAGGTGTTTGATGAAAAGATGGATCAGGTGAGTCACTGTCATCATATTTCAGAGTGTTTAAAGCAGAGACGGGCTGCTGATCAGCATTACTTTGATCCTGCCGTCAGAGCTGGCACACACACCTGATTGGACGCCTCAGCAGGGCACGCCCCACACACTTGCAATTCATTTAACACAGAAATAATCTGGAAAGGTGTCATTATCAGGTGGTAATAAGAAGGCTGCTTCCAGTCGGTTCTAACATACAAATTATCAAATCAAATCACTTTTATTGTCACATCACATGTGCAGGTACGCTGGTACAACACATGCGAGTGAAATTCTTGTTTGCAAAGCTTCACAAGCAACAGAGCTGTGCAAAATACAATAACATAAGAACAAAGCAAAAATATTTAAAAAATAATAAAATAAATAATTCTTTATGGTCTTTTAGGGCACATCTGACCCCTGACCCCCTCTGATGACCTAATACACTCAGGCTAGCATTAGGCTCTATAAGATAGCTGGTGTTAGCTAACACTGGTGAGAGGAAGAAAGCTCAGGGCGGACTTATTCCCACAAACCAAACACTACCTGCCAACCAATCAGGAAGGAGAGGACGAAAACCAGGAAGTAAAGAACCGGGACATTCGACTTGAGTATTGGAGGTCAGAGTTTTCTGACCTCCCACGACACTGTTGTGAAGTTTAAAGATAACAAATTGTGGGTAATAATAAAGTTTTTACAGTTTGGTTTGACGTTGAGCTGGAGGTGCTGTTGGTGTCGACCATCGCACAAAGTCTGAACACGACGTCCTGAAAACTGTGACCGTCTGTATGTCTATCTGTCTGCTACCAGACTGACAGACCAAGTGCCCACATGCTCCCTCCCTTCAAAAATCTGGCTTCTGGTGGCCACACGTGGAAATGCAGGTAGCGTGTGCGCTGACCGACTCGATGTTTTGGTGTGTAAACATCACCAAACAGCGAGTGAAAACTCCAGCCATTTGTTTCCTGTCACCACGGATCACTGTGACCTCACAGCGAATTTCTTTCTACGTATACGTGACTGAGAGGAAGATGAAGCTCCTCCTCCTCTCTGACAGCGACCGGGTCTGATGATGGATTTGTTTATTCATCTAACTACGCCGTGGTTACTGGTGTCTCTTCTCTGCTTTAATCACATCAGCGCGAGCCTCGATCTTTAAACGAGCCAAAAATAAAGTGAAAAATACAACGAGCTCTAAAACGGCGCTCTCTGCTTCTGACTGTGTGTGTGTGTGTGTGTGTGTGTGTGTGTGTGTACCTGGCAGTCTGAGGTTGACGACTCGGTCAAACAGGTTCTTTTCTGCTGTCACTCGGTTCAGCACCTGGTTCAGCAGCTGCACGTGAACATAAACATGAGTGAGACTCACGGTGATGTCACAGGAAATATGACATCACAGTCGCTCCACACAGCAGCCACTCAGAAATGTCTGTGAGTGCTGAGGTGGTGTTCGGTAAAGCCAGGGAACGAAGGAAACGGCGTTTGAGTTCAGATAAACCAAAGTCCGTGGTTAATTCTGCTGTCAGCTGGTTGGCTGCTGACTCACCATTAAATATTCTATGCTGGCTGGTTTTTGGATCATGTGACCGGGGCGCCGTAGAAGGCCAGGGTGGGGGGGAGGCAGGTGACATCATCTCCATCTCCTCCTGAGACCTGAGCTGTAGCTCGGAGGAAACTTCTCTTGGCGTTGTGGGTGGGGTTGGAGCTGAACTGAAGCTTTTTTAAAATCGTGTCTGCTTCCTGTTCTGGAGCTCCAGTAAGAACGAGCAGCTGCGATCACATGACAGCACTCTGCAGGCCGACACCGCTCACATTTATCTCTCTGCTGTTCTGATAATAAGCAGCCAATGAATTTAGTCTGACTGCAGATTCTAATTAACAGACCGTCGAAGGCTGTTGTTGTTTTTTTAATTAACGATTCGCTGAAGTCATTGCACAGACCGTCTGTGACATCACACGTTTTTGCTTGATACTCAAACCCAGTAAAAATAGTTCTATCACTGACTGTGAAGGAAAAGATGAAAATCACATTACCTGGTCTGAAACCAGCTAATAACGACCTCTGACTGTGTGACAGCGACACTGTAAACCTGGCTCCGCCTCACCTGAGCGAGTCGTCTAAGCAGCAGCTCCGCAGAGGGGCGGGACCAGTCCAGGAAGATCTCAGGCACCAGAGTGACGGTCATCTCGAGCACCCGCAGGAGGCTGACGGACAGGTCGAAGCAGGTCGCACACACCTGCACGTGACATCGCTAATCAGTACCTGCAGGTTAACCTGTGGGCGGTGACCGCACCTGTCACAGCCTAACACCTGAGCTGCGTTACCTGAGTAAACCCGGCTGAGTGACTGAGATTACCTTCAGCTGACGAGTGTCCACAAAGTTCCTCTCAGGACGCTCCGCGGCCTGCTGGATCTGTAAAGACAGACAACCAATCAAAAAAGCACCTGTTGCAGCTGTTTCAGCCCCGCCCCGTTAAGTAACCTCCTTTCTGATTGGCTGCCCCTCATTAACAGAATGTTGAGCAGCATGTGGATGGAGCTGTCCCTCTATGACATCATACAGATCCAACAGAAGCGGCGCGAGCTCACAGGCGTCGCTGTGCACGCACTGAGCCAGCTTTAAAGCTGCTGGGCTTTCTGTCTGAACCTCTGCAGGTGTAAAATCGATGACCTGCGTCGAGCTTCGTGTTCAGCAGTTTGAACCACAGCAGCAGACGAGGAGGCGGACAGTGAGGAACGGAAACATGAGCCTGATCTCTGAAACACTGCGAGCGCTGGCCTGGCTGAAAATACCACAGCTTCCCGCAGGAATACGGTCAATTACAGCGCTGAGTGGATGATTCGCTGCATCTAACTGAGGATTTCCAGAAAAGCCCAAATAATCTTATTAAAGGGAAACAAAGCTCGGAGAAAGAGCGTAACTAAAGCTGACACTCCTGAGGCTGGGTTCACTCTGTGTTTCACTCAAAGGTCGAACATGCCGTGAACACATCCTCAACCTTTGGTTCACAGCAAAGCACGACAAGCAGGAAGTGTAGTCGGACCTGCCTCAGCTGTGAGTCCACCTGTCAAGTCACACAGGTGATGTTGTGTCAGGATGAAAACTATGAACTGCTTCTTAAACCTGCACTCTGTCTAACATCCAGCAGGGGGCGACTGCGCTGGTTTTATAAAGAAGTCTGTGAGAACATGAGCGTGCTGCTCAGCTGATCTCTGTCCCGGTGGGTTTCACGCCGAGGACACGGCATCCATGGTTGGATGGGTCTGACCTCAGATCAATTTTACTATTTTATCAATTTTATCACTTTTACTTTTTCAGCCTTTTGTTGACCTTTCTTTAAACAGAGAAACAAAATGAGCTCATACTGCTCTTAAAACGTTTATGAGGTCTAGGTGAAGCCTAGCGGAGGTAGCATCATGCTGAGGTCATGCAGATATACAGCAGAGACTGGGTCATATAAACATATCCAAACATATAAATATTAAATATCAAAGGCATTATTAAACATGCTGTTCTGTAATGGGATATAAATACTAATGAGAGATGATTTCAGGTTTTTTTGAAGTACTTGTCATTTCTGTTTTAAATAATCGGACTTTCTGTTTCTGGACTTTATATTTAATGCTGCGTCTGATGCGTGCTTCCTGACCCGTACCTGCTGGGTTTCCTGGTTGTTCTTACCTCCTGGATCATGCCGATGAACTCGGAGAAGGCCCAGTTGAGCTGGTTCAGGACGCTGTTGAGGAAAGAGGCGGCCATGTCTTTGTCCATGCTGAGCAGCTCCGCCATGTGTCTCTGCAGCAGCAACGACGGGCACGGCTCTGAACCAATCAGACGACAGAGGACAGGTGAGCAGAGAGAAAGTACAGGACCGGAGACTGGACGTCGTCCGGCCCGTCCCGGCAGCAACAGCAGGTTTAAAGGCTGGTTTAGGACGTCGTGTGGACAGCGTTACAGACACTCGCCGTTTCCTCTGTGTACATGTACAATGACAAGAAGGGCTATTCTATTCTATTTAACATGTCTGTCATATTCTTCAAAACCAAAGCAAACATGAGTGAAAGGAAACGGGCACACCAAGGGAAAACAGTCACTAACAGAGACGCAGAGTAGGGACGGAGGAGGAAGGACACGGCAAAGATGGAGCAGGGAAGGATGAAGGACGGCTCTCTGGCACTCCGGCCTCCTCTGGGAAAGCTGACGGAAGCTCCGTGGAGTCAAGTGTTCATTAAATCCAATCCTCTTCCTCCTCTCTGTCCTCTGAAGAATAAAACAAAAACACCCACTGAGTCTGAAGTACGAAGCTGTGAGACGCGTCCCAGTTTGTGGCTATTACTGGTCTTTACTGGGTTCCATCAGCACAGCAGAGCTACAGATTTGATTTCTTATGACTGAAGGAAACTCTAAAAATAAAAAGTGCCTGAGCCGGAGCCGTTTACATGGAGCACAAAAATATGAATCCAATTAAAAAAGCTCCATTAAGACTAATGCACAATGAAATGAGCTATGAGGCCTCGAGCTTTAAACAGAGGCAGCCGTCTGCGTGCTTCACACCCGCCACGAGCAGACAGCAGCTGCATTACGAGCACCACCCAGAACGCCTCCGCCATTTATATTCGTCCATTTTTCCACCGAACGACGTCCAAAGGTGAGCTCACAGTAAGACAATAATCCAACAGTTTTTCTGTAATTGCGCGACTACGGGTCATAATGAAGATGATGCTCGCGTTTCCATGGCGATGGATCCTTGACAGCTTCATGAAAAAGCTCGATGTGGACATCACGCTGTAACCAACAGACTCAGAGTATCCAGAGATGGATGTCAAACTCATTTTCTATTGTGGGAAACAAACAGCTCACTTTGATCTTACCGGACCAGCGAAAGCCACGCTGCGTCACTGTAAAGACGTTTAACTACACGTTTAATCTGTGACATGTAAGGGGAAGAAGTGCCCTTCCAGCAGCACGTCTCACTTTGTCTGCATGATAAAGAAATGCTGCTGGCCTGTCAGCACGACTCTTTGGGCTCAAATGATCAATGTGTCAAACTCTCAGACTGTCCTGTGATTACAAAACACAACCTTTCTGTTCATTTTTGGATTTTCTTTCAATTAACCCACTGTAAAAAAAACAAACAAACAAAACAAACAAAGAAATTTCTATAGTCAATAGTGAAAAAAACAGATTTTTTCCTGTTATTTGTTTACCTTATATTACCATTACTGTTATTATTATTACTACTACTAATATTATTATTTTTATTACTACTACTACTCCTCCTCCTCCTCTGGAATAACTTTCAAGAATTGTCCACAGTCCACAGACTGGAGTCTTTGCTGGGCCGATTCTGGCCCCTGGGCCTTATGTTTGACACCCCTGATCTAAAGTAGAAAATGACTAAGATTCACATCAGGTGGAGAGGAAAAAAAAAACCCACAACGGGGCCAGCTGTGCCTCCGACCTGAGGAGAAAACCTGAAATGCTGATTATCGACCGATTTCCACCAGAGGGTCGTTTGTTGATTAAGTACAAGGTGCACTTCTGGCTGAGTCAGGCTGAGGAGGCTCAGGAGAGTGAAGCAAGAAGGGGAGCAGAAGACACAGAGACAGCGAGGGCAAAACAAAACTGGGAGAGGTGAAATGATGAACTTACTCTGGAAACTAGCAATGGACAGATCTCCTGAAAGGCATGCAAACGAGAACCACAGAGAAGTCAGTGTTCGTGCAGGAGTTACGTTCAGGTGGGAGACAAACAGATTTCAGCACCAAGGACAGAGCTTCTGTCCCAGCTCATTTTCACGACACAGTCCTGACCTCTGACACCCCCTCTGACCTCTGACACGCCCTCTGAGTGACCGATTACTCGTCTTTAGCCTCTTTATGCGCTGGTCACAATGTTTGCACTCTCACAGCGTACCTCCCTCATCCATTATACATCCCTCAGTTCACCATCGTCAGCCTATCAGACTTTGGTGATTTTAAGCTGGGCGAGCAGTGATGAAGATGATGATGGGTGGCTCAGGGTTACTTCCTTTAGAGACGAGGAGAGGGGTTCGGTCGTTAGCTGGTGCTCAGAGTAGAGCGGTTGCTGCTCCAAACTGGAAGCAGATGTGAGCTCTGTGTCTCTGTGCTGTACGCTGACCCACAACAGCAGACGGGCTTAGAGGGAGGTGGAGCTCAGTCAGCAGGATTAACAAACTGGGAAACATGCTGGACGAGCACCCAAACCTGATGGGAGGCGTAGTGTTGGCAAGCTGGACATACTGTGCCTGATATTTGTGATGGAAATGATCACAGTAACCTGAATATTAGTACTCACATTTCTGTTTTTAAAAAAAAGAGGAGGCAGTGGCTCTTTCTATTATTCTGTCTCTATTCTGTGTTTATTTTTTCTCTATTGAATCTCTATTCTGTCCTTTGAGAGTGCGCGGAGAAGATGGAAGGACCACTCCGAGGAGGTGATGGATGTGGAAAATCAGAGGGAGGCAGACAGATCCAGGACAGTCAGTGAATCAGAAAATGCAGAGAAGGAACTGAGGGAAGTTGCGAAGAGGATGAAGAGCGCAATGTCCAGATAACACACCTGTGCAGGTATGGAGACATCTAGGAGAGAGGCTGGTGTATAACTGACCTAAAGTAATGAATGAATTAATTTCCCCTTTAAAATAATTTAGTGAGCTACTTTTCTTTTTGCACTGTTGTTATTTTAGCGTGTTGAGCTACTTTATTGTGTTTGGCTTTTATTTTTCCATACTGAACTCTTTAAAAACTCCTAAGAGGTCACCGAGGAGCCGAACGTCACAGAGTCAAGTGAGGGAATACGATGGAGGGCAGGTGTTTTTGTAAAGGAGCTATGCAGACACTCCCATAAAGTACTGCAGGCATCCTGCTGGGATCAGAGGGTGTAAACGGGCTGTTAAAGTGTCTCCATGTTTTTGCACGTCGATGCTGAGTCGAGGCTGTCTGTGTTTTTGAGCACAAACACTGAAGCGATGCAGAGCTGCTTCCTAAAATAAAATGTCAGTCTTCAACTCGGCACCAACATCACACACAACTTTGGTGATTCATTTCTAACGTTCACCTCCACAAACGCTGATGATTAAAGCCGTAAATCACAGCGAGTTGCGGCAAAAATAAACTGGAGACGAGGCAGCCGCGGCCTCAATTTATTTATGGAAATTCATGAAAGAACGGGCACCTGAACCGGGAGCGCGCTGAAAACCAAGAGGAGGAGATGGGAGCTGATGACAAGCGTGCAGAGACAGAACAGAGCAGAGCGTGAGAACAGCAGTCGGAAACACAGATTCATTCATTTCAGCTGGAAAAGAGCCGCGGCCTGATCACAGACACCACACTGAGCAAAGAACACCTACTCTGCAGACTGGGCAGGTTGGCATCCTCGGGTTTGGTTTTCAGGAGATGAGGGAGGCGAGTGTATCTGTAGCCAAAACCACAACCCTGAGGAAGAGAGAGGGATGAAGGTCAGCAGAGCTGGAGAAAGAGAGCTTCTCTCACTCAAACTGCACAACAAAAACACCGAAGCCCTCAAAATGACGCGTCTGGAAGACGATCACTGAAGCATCAGCGCTGCTGCAGCGTCAGACCCAGAGCACGACGCAGCACTTTTATTTCCTGCAGGACTAACACTTAATTAGTGCTGATGTCACTGATAAATTAACAATAAATGATCAATAAATGTTGATGTTAGACAACAAATACTGAGCAAAAAGCCCTCAACACTTCATTGCACCTTTGTTAAACTGCCATAATGACCTAAAGAACTGGTTAAACATTGATTTTCTTCATCTTAATGAAAGACACCATGTCTGGTTCTGCTGACCAGCCTCTCTTGACCACTCAGGGTGGTGCGTCTGTCAGTCTGTTAAAAGCTTGGCTGTGATTGGTGACAGCTCCTATAAGGTTAGTTCTGTGGAGACTGTCGGCCCAATCTTTCTCATAATGACTTTGACAGAGTCGGGCGCGCTCTTATTATGGCTGGACTAGATTATTGTCGGTCTCTGTGTGTTCGTCCGCTTCAGCTGGCACAAAACGCCACTGCTCGACTTTTACCTGAGACAAGAGAGCGAGAACATGTTAACTCCTTTTTAAGCTTCAATTCGTGGCTTCCTGTCAATGTTATGATTCATTTAAAGACTGAATGTGCTGGTGCCACTGCATTAGTCTGATCTTATTCATGTTCACTGTCAGAACGCTGAGGTCTGCTGATCAGACGATCCTCACTAAAGATCTAGACCTAAACACAGAGCCAAAGCTCTTTCAGTTGTTGCCCTGAATTTCATACCAGAACTGCTTGTACTTTTAAGTCTTTGCTCAAGACTCGCTCCGACTCTCTGGCCTTTAGATCGAGCTAAACCCTGACATCCTGTAAAGATGTTGTTCTGGCTTCCTGTGAAGCTCTGGTTGTTTTAAATGTGCTGAAAGAATAGACTTCATCTTGTCCCAGAGCTGATGGC
>VUQG01016055.1:0-40756 GCA_015106755.1 Etia nguti | reverse complement strand
GACACAGGAAGAAAAAAAAAAAAAACAGAACAAAGAAGCAGGAAATTCACAAGGTGAGAGAGAAACAAAGACTGAAAGCAAAAACAACAAAGACGCACACAGAAAATAGCAACAATCTAAAAGTCATGACACACTCCAGCAGCACTCTTTTTTTTCTGGGAAGATTTATTTTATGTCATCTTATTTTATTCTTCCAAAAAACTAGAAAATCTGTTATTTTGAGCTATGGTATCTTATATTTAGCACTTTGCTATTAATGACATTGTTGAGCAGATTTCACTCTTTGCTAAGAGTTAAGGTGGATAAAATTTTAGGTTTAAATTAAAGCATGCCCATAAAGTGTCTTTCAATAGCTGACAATCAGAAGGCAGTGTACAAACTGCATTCAGATCACTAACGTGAGAGCACTTTTAGTTAAAAGTTCTGCAGCTTTCAGAAAGGCAGTCTTTTCTGAAATTGCTTTGACTTTTTTGTGCAAAAGGACAAGAACATGATGGTAAAGTACAGACTGTGCCCAATCCATACTCAACAGCTCTCTGCTGCAAACAGGACATCAAATCACTCTTAGCATTTCCAACATGTTAACACAAAGCTGGCCACAAAACCTTTAGGAGAAAAATCTAGACTTGTATGTGGAGATCTGGGAATGTAATTATAATTTTGAAATTTTCACTCACAGAAATGATTCATACACACATTTCCTGTAAGTGAAGTTAGATAAATTATTCACAAATATGCACACACAGCTGAAAACAACATTTTTAATTTTAATTTCAGTTATTTTCTTGATCCCTTCTCAGTAAAGGTAAAGGAAGTAGTACGACAATGTTCATTTCCAGAATTTTCAACAACACTCCAAGGAATTATAAAGCAGGCAGGCACAGGAGTGGTCAGTATGACGAAGTCTGTGCACCTTCTGAGTTCTAAATGGTCTCCACAATGGTCTCTGAGGGAAAAGTGTCATTGCTGGACTCGGGGATGTTGCCACTACAAACCACCTCCACCTTCCAAACTGGTCAATCCAGGGGAAACATTGAAGGTGGTGAATAACCTTTAAAAACCTGCTTCAAGGTAAGACAACACACACTACTTAGTTAATATTGTGACTGATACTTTTGATAGCAGTGGCACTGCAGAATAATGAGGTTATCATGAATATTGTTAGCCTTGTCATGACTCAGAGAGAAATCATTAGAAACAGGTGTGCACAGTCTCGTTCATAATCTTGATGGGTTTTTATTAGCTGATTAAATATTATGTAATGGAAAAGTTTGATATGAGGCTAATTTCAACACTGCATTCATCTAATATTAGGTTTGTGTACGTGGCAGATATCCAGAATCTCCCAGAATTTAGTAGAAGTTTAATTTATGCCATCATCAGAAATCCAGAATGTATATATATCTTGATATCGATTCTGATATCCAGAATAAGGACAGTTGTGCACTTGTGTAATTTAAAATATGCCAAGAATTTGTTTTTAATACTTGATATAACTTGTGTTATAATAAATTTAATGTATAATGTAATGTTTTTAACATGTCATTGTTACTTTTGTGATTCTCTGCCATACAAAAAAGCAATAATTTAATTGCATACTAATATTTCAGCATTATTTGTTTGATAGGACTTGTAATATGTAACTGTCAAACAAATATTGATACATACATATTTTTTGTGACATACTCATCATAACCTAAAGGATACGGCCTTTAAGAATGTTACGGATATTTGGTGATTTAAAATTCTGACAATTCTGCAATATAGAAGCAAATAGTTTTTTTTCTCTTTTAAAACAGGAAATATAAGCAGATTTATAAGTACATGGGCTGAGGTCTGATTCTCATTGTAGTAACAGGAATCTGGATCTTCATACAAAAGGAGACTGGAGTCAGGAAGAAAATCAAAAGCTGACTTATCAAAGATTTATTCAAGTTTGCTTTAGCTGTTTTGCTTTGATTATTTAAGATTCCTTTGATGACTTTGGCCAAACAGCAATAGTTATGAGACAGTATCCTCAGCCCTCCCAGTAAGCTTGTGTTTAGCTGACAAAGACTATCATTTCAACAACCAAGCGACAGTTACCATATACTGTGTTTATGTTTATGTATTTAGTTATTTTTCAGCTCTACAAATGACAGTGTTTAACTAGTTTGGTGGTTTAATCTGTTATAAAAAAATCACTTCAAGGTGTGAAATATGACTACAGGCCAGGGAGTTGGGAGAAGATAATGAATGCATTCTCAGAACCAAAGACGTGTAGGTGGCAGCCATAAATTGAACAGTGAATGAGAGGAGAGGAAGCCGCTCACAAGAAGATGGTGGAAGCAAATAATCCCCAGATCAGTGCAGAAAAGAGAGGATTTCTAATTTTCTAAAAGGGGAAGCCTTTAGAAATCAAATTCAGCTCACGTGAAGCCTCATTGTCGAGGAAATCTCACTCTTGGAGGCATAAATCGCAAAGGCACTGTCATAGCAGTGCTAAAAGAACTAAAGATCACCCGTTTTTAAATACCTGACAGTATCAAGTCAAATGAGCAGCTGACATTTCACATTTATATGTGCATTATAATTAGATTAGTTAAATGTAATCTATCAGTAAAATTGCATTTGTTCTCACTACCAGTAAATATCTTTGCTGCAATTACTTAAAGCAATGTGCAGTCTGCAAGTCCCATAATAACCCCATAATCCCAGAGACTAGAATAAACAATGAAACCTGACTGAGGAATTTATTGTGAATTGTTGGAATGCACAAGAGTTCTAAATTTGGGGAACTGGAATAATAAAAGCAATCAGATAGAAAGCAGATTAACGAGTTGAGAATGGAGGTGGAAAGAGGCTTACTGAGAAGACAGAAATCAATACCAGCAGGCTGACTGAAGTGTTGCTTTGTTTGTAGTTGTGGCAAATGTTTTTCCCCATGAGGATATGTGGGGCTGCCTGTGTGAAAGCTGAATTCCCCAGTGTATCAGCAGAATATGGAACTCTGTTGCACAGACAAGGAGTACCTCCAATGCACTTTATCCAGGTGCTGAGATAGACAAAGGAACATTGTAGCTCAGTCTGTGGTCTAAAACTGAAGTCAAGGAAATTGATCTAAAACTCAGCAAAAAAACAGTAATGCAAACACTTCCTCGTGTTACATGGCAAACATCAACACTGGGTTACTGGCTGAGCTGTTGTTCTTTCTAAGGAGATGGATTTTATTTGTTTTTAATATGTGATTATTATTTTTTTTTTACTTTACAGCATCGTTGAAGAGAATCGTTTCCAGTTTGTATTTTTATTTCCTAAACCTCCAAACCCCTAACTGTACCCCCAACACTGGGCCTAAACCCTAAGTAAAATTTTTTTTTTTTTTTTTTTACATACCAGTCTTTGCCGATTATTTCAGTCAAAAGCCTTTCACAGCGTGTCCAGACAACCAGATGCCATAGGGCCTGAAACTTTTCCACGTGTCCCTGCTGCAACACACCTGAATACAATTAGTAGGTCATTAGCAAGACTCTATAGAACCTGACTGCATGCTGAGGTGGGAACCCCCAAGTAAGTTTAAGTAAATGTAAGTGCTGGAAAAATGTAGTTCTAAAAGTACTTTTATTGATCCATGTTCATTCACTCATCAGCTGCTGTAACATGAATCAAATGGCTGAATTGCCACCTCAGTGTGCAGTCAGGTTCTATAGAGTCTTGCTAATGACCTACTAATTTTATTCAGGTGTTTTGCAGCAGGGACACGTGGAAACGTTTCAGGACACCGGCCCTTAAGGACTGGAGTTTGACACCTGTGCCTTAGACAGTATCAGTCAATGCAAGGCATCTGCTATGCAAATGATACCCGAGTTTATCTATGCATAAAGCCAAATGACACACGGTAATTAGTTAAACTGCAGGAATGTCTTAAAGACATAAGGACCTGGATGACCTCTAATTTCCTGCTTCTAAATTTAGATAAAACTGAGGTCATTGTACTCTGTCCTAAAAATCATAGAAATATGGTGTCTAAATAGATACTTAGTCTGGATGGCATTACTTTGGCCTCCAGTAACTCTGTTAGCAACCTTGAAGTCATTTTTGACCAGGTTATGACTTTTATTGTGAATATTAAACAAAAATGACACAGCAGGCTTATTTAAAAGTGGACTGACAGGCAGAGGCTTCAGCTTCCAGGCTCCCATTTTGCCTTTAGGAGATAGACAGCCTCTCTACTTTTAAGATTAGGCTTAACACTTTCCTTTTTGCTAAATCATATAGTTAGGGCTGGATCAGGTGACCCTGAATCCTCCCTTAGTTATGCTGCAGTAGGCTTGGCCTGCCGCTGGCCTGCTGCTATTATCAATCACTGGCTCTCTTCCACAGTATGTCTTCTGTCCTGTCTTCCTCTCATCACTCCCAACCAATCACAGGAGATGGCCGCCCCTCCCTGAGCCTGTTTCTAATTGAGGTTTCTTCCTGTTGAAAGGATTTTTTTCCTTCCCACTGTCACCAAGTGCTTGCTCATAGAGGGCCATCCGATTGTTGAGGTTTTCTATGTTGCCTCTGTATTACTGTAGGATCTTAACCTTACCGTATAAAACACCCTGAGGCGACTGTTGTTTTGATTTTGCTGCTATATGAATAAAACAGAATTGAAATATTGATTTATGCATGTTTTTATCAGTCTATCATGTTGTCTATGTTCTTTCTTCAGGAACCAAAAAAATCGAGAGAAAAATATTTGTATTAATATCAGTTCACGTTGTTGTTATAATTTTAAATTAAACAGTATTTAAGACACGACTTTTTATTATTAGGGTTATTTAACTTTTAACAGAAATTGTGCTACAGACTGGACATCTGGAGTCTGACTGCCATGACAATTCCAGTGGAAGGGAAGGTGTGACAAAAGGAAGGAACAGACCGTTTAAGGAGGAGGAACGTGGGAAATTATTACGGCAAAAATGCACCCGTGGCACACTTACCAGCAGATGGCGGTAGACACCAGCCTGTAAGCTTTACAGCTTTACAGGACCCACAATCAGACAAGTAATATTCATAATAACGCTGAAATATTCAGGGGCTAGGGGCTCACACGCTGTTATCAACTTAGCTTTCTGTTGCTGTCAAACGTCAACAATACATCAGTACATTCCTGTACAGCTCCTCTTCCATTCACTCCTGTCTTGAATTAGGATTAGCTGTCTTCCGGAGACGCCTGTAGGCCCCCAACTTGTGTTAGCGTCCCCTTAACTGACAGTTGCTACTTATTTTTACGTAGATGCGTGTTTAATTCTGAAATACTTTATTTTGAGCAGAATATTTTGATTGCATAACAGTTCTTGTACTTTACGGCATGTAATTAGCCGACCTTGTGACGTTTATAGGTAGATGCGTTTTATAGCACGAGGTTTCCCGAGTGGGAGGGGTTCTTCCTGCCCGTAGTGATTAGCAATGGAGCTCACGTTGAGCGTGGTGACTCAGATCGAGCGCACCCACCGTAACGAGACAAGAAATGGTAAAAGACGTTTGGCGCGGTTGGTAGACTAGCTGGTGACAGCAAAGGGAGAAGGTCCGGGGATAGACCCGCAGCTCGAATTTATTTTTTTTAAAGTATTTTCTCTGGGAAAAAGACTCGATAGACTTAGATCTGTTCTCGAGTTTGTACAGAGAGAGGCGGTTTGTTCGTTTTTTCCACCAGCCGTAGCCAGCCGTCTACCTAACCTTGCCCTGCGCAGGCAGACGGAAATATCTCGAAAATGCCTCCCGTTGAAAATGACAGCGGGAAAAAGGAACTCAAATCTCAGATACAAGAGCTTATCGACTCCAATCAAGTGATTGTGTTCAGCAAAAGCTACTGCCCGTTTTGTGTAAAGGTAAGGCGTTTGGTTTGTCGTAGGCGGTAGAGGATCCGCGCCGGTCAGAAACTTCCACCTTCTCCCGCGAAGTACACGGGCTTGGTCTAATTGCTGGTTCAGCCTTGCTGCGTCAGTGCAGTCAACAACTTTGGTGGCTAAAAGTTTACTATTACGTATAAGCTCGCTAAATGACAAAAAAACCCGAACAGCATAGCCTTTAATGTAATTTACGTTAGGTCGATAATGGCGAAAAAATGAATATCGAGTGTTATATATTTAAGCCTGGTACGCTTTAGCCGCCTCTGAACGAGCTCCTTGAAAAGTCAGCTTTGCATATCGTATTGTTCTTAGTTAACTCTGCTAGTGATTAGCTAAAATGCGCTGTAAATTCTGAACGCACTATATTTACAAAGCCGCGCTAATTTATTTAAAATTCATACTTTTCTCCCATTTTAAAATGCTGTCTTCTGCCGCCATAACTTGGACACAAAGGCTTACCTGAGAGTTGCAAGATGAAGTATTTGTTAGTATGAAATGTTCTAACGTGTGGACAATGTTTTTTTGCGTTTGATGTAGGATTAATCTTTTACCTTATTTGTGTTTTCAGGTGAAAGACTTGTTCAAAGAGCTGAAAGTCGAGTGCAATGTGGTGGAGCTGGATCTTATGGGTAAGACGGGCATTATGAGGTAACTGAGTAGCCACTGTGAGGGATATCTAATGTGTTTGTCAGCAGCTGTTACACTCTGTGGCTGCTCATAACTGGCTTTATGCATTATTTAAATGGTGAATAACTATATAAAAAAACAGCTGGGAGTATTGTAAAGTAAGTGCTTATAGTTAGCTATAGTGTTGTATGAAGTTTTCCATTTAAAGGCTTAAAACTGCAGATTCTTTTGAGCAAAACAAATATGTATCACTTCTTACAGCAAATGAGTGGCAAAGATGCAGGTATAAACAGGGGACTAACCATCTTTGTCTGTGGCTTCATAGTGTTTGTATGACTCAAACAATACATGTTTGTTGTTTGCTTTATTGGCTATGCTAACACTTGAGTGTAGCTTTTTAATAATTCACTTATGACAGTCCAGTTAAGGCCCGCGTTTCTAATTTGTCTGTTGAAAGCCTTTTCCTGTTTAATATACTTTTGCTGTAAGTTTCAAAGCCCCTAATTTAATCCACTACATTTTCACAGTAGTGAATTCGATTTTCTGTCTACATGTCGGAAACGTTGTCCTATACTGGTTCACCGTGTTGGTCCACAGGGTCTGGGCTGTCTTTGCAGAAGCACAAAATGTGCTGAGTCATTCACCGAAGATGGCCCTGTGCCATTATCTCAGTGCACTCGTACCTCACTGCTCCTGTCTTGCTGAGTTAATTGCCAGGGTTTAATGCTACAGCTGGGTTGCATGCGGTGGATGTTAAACGTTAATCGGTGGAAAACCTAACAAACTTAATTACCAGTGGCTATGATTGGTCATAATGTGCAGTAAAAGCCAGCACAGGATCAGCTAAGGAAATTGTTTATTACAGCAGTACACAGTACAGGTTTACCCTTCCCTTTTGTTGTTTGTATTTCATTTGCACATCAAAGATGGTATAAACACACAACGCATGGCTAAGTTTTAGCATGTGAAACACTTGTTGCCACGCATAACCCCCTCCCCCCCTTCAGATAATGGGACAAACTACCAGGAGATGCTGCTTGAGATGACCGGACAGAAAACCGTTCCTAACGTTTTCATCAACAAGAAGCACATCGGTGGCTGTGACAAAACATTACAGGTAAGGAATGAAAGTCGTCTTGCAGCTCAGATGTAACTGACACTCGTTTTTGTTTTGTTTTTTTCTTGTGGCAGAAATATGACATAGTGGCCTCTTCTCATAACAGAAATAGTTTGGTGATTTTTGTCACAACTGGAAAGAGAGGTGAAAACAAAACATGTGGTTTTCCCCGTATGATGCCACTAAGCCAAGTTGTGAGAAACTCATTGAAAATGTAAAAAAGAAAAAGATTTACGGTGATCATTCCATCAGGGGTGCATGAATAGGGTGGGATATGTCGTCTCATACTTTTATTGTAACTGTGTTTTAAATGATTAGCATTGCTAAGTGCTACAGTAACAAACGTTGTGTTGCTGTTTGTGTCAGGCCCATAAAGACGGCAGCCTGCAGGAGCTGCTTAACGGGGATAATGAAGCCTATGACTACGACCTGATCGTCATCGGAGGCGGCTCTGGAGGCTTGGCCTGCTCAAAGGTGATGTCAGAATTCAGTATTTGGATCTGATTTGACTGCTTTGTGTGAGCTGGGGATCCCACAGACAGCTGTGCTTTTGTACTTGTGTAGGGCTGCAGCTGTAACTTTGTCGAGAGGAGAGGCAATTTTGTTCTTTGGTCTCCAGCAGAATTTCAGACATTTGCAGGCTTTGTCTCTGGGAGGATTGTTAGCGGGCTTTTGAAAAACTTATATGATAAACAGGGCACAGGACAGAAACTAGAGTACTAGTGTAAATGACAGGAACACAGAAACTTGTGAAAGGCTAAAATGGGTGATCGTAATGAAATATATTGATACATTTATAAAAAAATAAATAAATAAATAAAAAAAGTGCAGGGAGGGTGGTTCTTGATCTGTGGTGGTGTTGGCGATTTCTCAGAACTAGTGTGAAACTAATGCTGATGATGTAATTCGCTTACACCACTCCTGTTTGCTCCATAAAGCTGTGCAACACAGCAGTTAGATATGTTCTTGTAACAACAGGAAGCTGCTATGCTGGGGAAGAAGGTCATGGTGTTGGACTACGTTGTGCCCACGCCAAAAGGAACCACTTGGGGTATGATACTTTCTTTTAGTAAGACTTTTGACGCAAGGTTTGCCTGGATCTGTTGTGGCTGCTAAACAACAGTTTCATTGTGCTCTGCTGTGACGATCAGGTCTCGGAGGAACGTGCGTGAACGTGGGCTGCATTCCCAAGAAGCTGATGCACCAGACGGCCTTGCTGGCCACGGCCATGCAGGACGCGCGCAAGTTCGGCTGGGAGTTCGATGAGACAGGTGAGGGCTCAGGGAACCGACCCAGGAGGTCACGCAGGGGTGACATCGCACCAGCTTGCCGTGGTAAATCAGAGGCGAGCCCGTTTAGGAGCCCCCTGTAGTCTTTTCACTGATTCTGCTGATGTGTGTCTGTTTCTGTCTTCAGTGAAGCACAACTGGGACACGATGAAGACTGCTGTTAACAACTACATTGGCTCCCTGAACTGGGGCTACAGGGTATCGCTGAGGGACAAGAATGTCAACTATGTCAATGCCTATGCAGAGTTTGTGGAACCACACAAAATCAAGGTGCCTGTCTGCTGTAAATGAAAATGAACCTTCAATAAGCTCATGCAGAGGTTTAGTCATTTCATTCTCTACTTGCTCGTGTTACCATCCCACAACCTGTCACTAATCTGTGTAAGCTGTCAGCTTTAAAATCATCCTGTTGAATTAACTGTTACGTTTTTCTGTCCTGAACAGGCTTTTCAAAAATACTTATCAGTGTTTATAAGTTGTTGGCTGTCTTTGCAGTCACCTCACTAGTTGCACAAAAAGCAGATGTTTCAGAAACATCCACTACATTGAAAAGACTTCTTGTTATGTTGCATGTGTGTCAAATATCTCTGTTTGCGTTTCCTGACAGGCTACAAACAAACGAGGGAAGGAGACGTTCTACACGGGAGCCAAGTTTGTTTTGGCTACGGGTGAGAGGCCACGTTACTTGGGCATTCCCGGAGACGAGGAGTACTGCATCACCAGGTGACACCACAGTGCAGAGTGCACAGAATCTGACAGAAATGACGTTATAGTGTGTGTGAGGGACTGAAGCTCCATCCAGAGCTCCTTTTTAGACCAGTGGATGGGTTCATGGGTGTCTGAAATAAGTGTCACTTCCTAAGAGTGTGATCTCTGAAAACAAACGTGCCCTTTAATGATCCAGCAGGTTGTTGTTCCTCAGAGCAGTCATCCGTCTGCCTGCTCTGCGAATGCTGACGTGAGATTATCCTCAGGTGTCTTTGACGATTATGCTCCTGTCTTGGCAGAGAGGCTCATTTATTCCACAAGGTCTTAAACCGGAGCTGGCTGAACAATGTAAGAAACAAGCCTGGGCTCGGTAGGGTTTATTCAGGGATTCTCTTCAGATCTCACAGCTGTTGTTGGACAGTCAGCCAGATTTGGTACTTTTGTTGTCAGCTACTGAAATTAAGCTACATAACCTGTAGCTCATACCTGAAAACGGAAAGGAGAAGCAGAAATATGGGATATGGTTGGATTTATTTGTTGTGACATAAAATATATATTTTTATTTATTTATTTGCAAAATCTTTTGAAAAAAAATTAATTTAAACTTTGAGTGACCAGCTTGTAGGGACAGAGTGCAGGGCAGCGCTGAGCAACATCGTGAACCTTGTTCTATTAAATAATCCACAGTGTGGCTCAAGGCTTTAAATAAGGATTATACAGCATCTCTCCACACCCTGTGAGGTAAAAAGAAAAAATAACCTGAAGTCTAGATCAGACTCAGCAGAAGCAAGTGTCACACCTGCTAAATTCTTTGTATCTGCAACTGCAAAACTAGCTGCACAAAAAACTTCTTTAACTTCGCCTCATTTTTGTTTGTTTTGGTTTTTTACAGTGATGACCTCTTCTCATTGCCTTACTGCCCGGGGAAAACTTTGGTGATCGGAGCGTCCTATGTGGCTCTGGAGTGCGGTGGCTTTCTGGCCGGCCTCGGGCTGGACGTCACCGTCATGGTACGGTCCATCCTGCTGAGGGGCTTTGACCAGGACATGGCCAACCGTGCTGGAGAACACATGGAGGGGCACGGTGTCAAGTTCCTCCGTAAATATGTACCCACAAAGGTGAGCGTTAACACAACCTGCTGTTTGTGGTTTAGCATATTGATCTCAGAGTATGCCTACATGCATTGGTAAAAGCTGTAATCTTTAATGTTGTCAGGTCATGTGCTTAATAGGTCAACATTAAAAGCTTTTGATTTGTAGTGAAGGCAGGAGGTGGTCAGTAGACTCTGATCAGTGTATAAATGAATGATGTTTTAAGCCTTTTCTCTTCAATTATGTGTGTCAGATAGAGGAGCTTGAAGCAGGAACCCCCGGCAGGCTGAAGGTGACAGCCAAGTCCACAGAAACCGATGAAATCATCGAGGGAGAGTACAACACTGTATGTATCGCTTCGGTTTTCCCTCACCCCTCTCTCTGCTCTGTCACAAGAGTAGCTTTAAATCTGTTTGTCTCACAGCTTATTCATGCGGAAGGAACTACATTTAGTATTGCAATAATTTCTATTCTGTGGGCATTTTAATACTAAATGGGCTACATTGTGTCTTTTTTTTCTTTTCTTCCTATTTTTACTGTTTAACTCCTGGTCAAATAAAGACCAAATATATGATGATTTTACATAATCTGTGATATGTTGAGATATTGCCATGTAATCAGCAGCTCTCATGTTAGTCTTGAAAAGATCCCATGTCTCTGGAACCATTGGCAGTGACACAGGATTAATATCAAACTGTATTAAAGCTAACAAGCTGGGGTTTTTGTTCTTCAGGTGTTGATCGCAGTGGGCCGAGACGCATGCACAGACAAGCTCGGCCTGGACAAGGCAGGAGTCAAAGTCAACCCAAAGTAAGTTCAGTATGTTGTTACCTTCGAGGAGGCCATGTTTCGGGTATATTTGCATGCGCGTCATGTAGAGTGGGGTCGTGTTAACAATCCCTCAAAATTTGTCTTAAATCATTAAGTTGACTGAAGACCTTTTTGGATCTATTTGTCCAAAATTGAAAAGAAGATTTAGAACTTAGAAACTATGATTGTTACAAGTGTGGTGTGTATTGCCAACACATGGAAATTTAAAATCTTTATATGGTATTAGCCTGTCACATTTGACCTCTGGCCTCTCCTTCAAGGTCAAATGAGGTCAAACTTTCATAAAACTTCTCATCTTTAAAACTATTTTTAAAAGTCTGCATCCAAATATCATGTGAGACTTGACCTCTACCCTCATATTTACATTTCACATATGTCTTTCTGTCAAATTGGACCCAAAATGTGTTATATCTTGGAATGAGTTAGAAATATACTGTAGTATAATATTTTACTACACTGCAAACTTCTTAAAGACCAAAGAAAACACGGTGAATATACGGAAAATACAATTCTCTTAAAAGTAAATACTGCCCAGAGTGAGCTGACTTGATGGAGGTTTGTGCTCTCCGAGTGCTTGTACATGTGTTCCCCTGTCCCTTTAATACTCTCAGTACAGTCACGGTGATTCAGCAGTTCTTGCTGCTCAGGGCTCTCTGCATGGTGGGAGTGTGTTGGGGGAGTTTGGTGGGGAGGTGAGGGGTAGCTTGTGGGTAAGATGAGAACACTGCTGTACATCACATTGGTATTAAATGACAGAACAAAGGAAGTATCTATATTAAAAAAGGCTTTCTGTTCTGAGTGCACATTTTTTTTGTTTTGTTTTGGTTTTTTGAAAGAGTAAAGTATAAAATTAGGTTTAGAAAAACATTCTTACAGACTGACACCTTCTGCAGTTCATTATTGATGCTGTTGATACCAGCGTAGAAATGCAGTGTTTTCTATAAGGCTTTCTTTCCACTCGTGTGAATAACTGAATAGCTGAGCCTGTGTTGTGAGGTCTGCAGGGTTTAAGACGGTATGAGTCCAGCTTTAAAGAGTGTTCTGAGTCATATGGCCCCGTCTCATGACCATAGCAATTTTTAGTTGAAGCCGACCGTTAGCCAGAGGGCTTCCGTGCTCAGGGGCATGTAGCTGGTTTGCTGGTTCTGCTCCTGCGCGGTGCAGAATACCGCCAATGATTTGGATACTACTACAAGTGTGCTTCTCCTTTTTCCTAAGTATGAATGACCTCATAGCCAGTTATCCATTTCTGCCTTGTCACTGATACACAGCATAAACGTTTCTGTGTGGTGCTCTTTAACCTTGTTTCCTGCAGTCTTTTTATTGAGTGCATGACTTTTTTTTTCTTTTTCTATAATGGTCCCCAGTCATCTGCATAATGTTAGGCTTATTGTAAAGATTTATTATAAAGAAAATATTTATTTTATTCACAGTTGAAATTAATTTTTAATTTTCTATTATTGTTACACCCACTTAACTTTGAACTTCAACACTCAGATATTTAATTAGAAGTCACAAAACAGGATAAAAGTCTTAAAGGTATCCTCGATGATCCCGTCCTGCAGGAATGGCAAAATTCCTGTGAATGATGAAGAGCAGACCAATGTGCCCCACATCTATGCCATTGGTGACATTCTGGAAGGCAAGTGGGAGCTGACACCTGTAGCCATCCAGGCTGGCAAGCTGCTGGCCCGACGCCTCTACGGAGGATCAATGGTCAAAGTAAGTTCAACGTGTCTGTCATGATTTCTGACTGTCATTCTAAATCTATTTGTCCATTAAACTACAACCAACTCAGTACTGCCAGACTTAAAGTGTCTGAACGGTCTCTTGATGCACCTTTAATAGCTACTAAGACCTGATTCGTAGGGTGGAAACTGGATGTTAAGGTGCCATAAGACTAATAATCTGATTTTAAAGAGGTACAGTGTTAAAATCTGAAATAAGTCATTGAAAGGGAAGGAGACATAAGGGAGGTCAGAATGTTTTGTGCTCCACATGATGAATCCAGTGTTCCATAACAAGATTTTGTTAATCACCAACCAAATGCTGTTTTTTGCAGTGTGACTACATCAATGTTCCCACAACAGTCTTCACCCCGCTGGAGTATGGTTCCTGCGGTCTGCCAGAAGAGAAAGCCACCGAGCTGTACGGCGAGGAAAACATCGAGGTAACAGCTGAATTATTGATGACACACGGGGCTCAGCTGACTGTGCGCTCCGGTCGCTGCTTGCAGATTGAATGAAACCGTCTCAAACTTACTTGTTTGTCACAGTTTGCCATCCAGCAAATGCATGCATTTAGTGTTTTATTCCACAGTCATACAAACTCTTCAGTACATCTGCGTCAGCTTGGACAGCAGAACTGTCCGTTTTGAAGCTTTTACATTCATGTAATGGACCCTCACTGTGTTTCTGGTCTCGTGTTCAGGTGTACCACAGTCTTTTCTGGCCTCTGGAGTTCACTGTGCCCGGCAGGGAAAACAACAAATGCTATGCCAAGATTATCTGCAACAAACTAGACAACGTAAGATCAGAGCAACTAAAATGTAACCGCCAAAGTGCCTGAATCTGTAGTAGCCGCCAGCTTTAGCTCCTGATGTTTTTGTTGTTTCTGCCATGCTGCAGGATCGAGTCATCGGTTTCCACTACCTGGGACCGAATGCAGGAGAGGTGACGCAGGGCTTCGGTGCAGCCATGAAGTGTGGCGTCACCAAGGAGCAGTTGGACACCACCATCGGCATCCACCCAACCTGTGCTGAGGTAAAAACACAATGCTGCCACTTTATTTCCTTGGGTATCTTTCTGTCCTAGTGCTGTCCTAGTTCTGTCCTAGTGATCTGACTGCACTCAGATCTTGCGTTTATTTATGTAGGATGATTTTTTTTAAATTTTTTTAATTTTTGCGAGACATGTAGCCAGCATCCGAGAATCAATCCAAACCCTGGCCATCTGTAAAAGGCTCATGGGAGTCTTATCACCACCCGCCGGGTTGGCAGGAGGCATGGACACCCAACTGAAAACAAGACGACGCAGGATTTTTAAATTGATACCACAAGTATATCTACTAAAAATCTTGACAAGTTTGAATCTCAGTGACCTTGACCTAAAGGTCAAATATGTGGTTTTCCTCTTCTTCTTTTTTCCTCATCCCCTGTTTGTTGTATTTGGTTATTTTGCACTGTTTTGAGACATGAAAGTTTCATTCAGAGTGAACAGCAACAGACAGAAATGCACTTGGCCTGTTTTCAGATCCTTCTGTTCTCTAAAATTTCGGAAAAGTTTTAGTAACAGTAAAAAATGAATCAAAGCTTTTTATTGAGGCAGACTTCTTCTTTTTTTGTAATTAGACTACTAAGACCGTAAAAAGATTGCACAGATCAGTGTAAAACCACTCCAGGGCCACTATGAAAAAACTGTTCATTTCCACAGCATGTTGCAATAGCACTTGCGACAAGCTAGTAAGAACAGGAAATGACACTGGAGCTGCCTTTAGCACACAAACTGCACAACAAATATGCTGAAGGCAGAAAGAAAGCTGTGTATGTCTGCAGTTGTCCTGTCAGACAGCCAGGATAAGAAACCAGGTCCAAAGAGCAGACATAGATGGCTTGTTTAAAGTGCTTGCATGTAGTCTGTCTTTAGTGGTCTCACTCCTTTGTCATGGGCTGGAACAGGATATTCATCATGTGTAGCACTTGGTAGATCTTAAACCGAATCGGTGTCTGAATTTTTTGAATGTTGTGTGTGTGTGTGTGGTGATGCACGCTTGGGAATAATTGGTGTAATTAGGGGGCATGGTTATTCATTATGTTAATGTGTGCTGGTGCTAATGGCAATGCATTAGGCTGCTGAGGATCCTCTTGTTTGATGGTTTTACATCTTATGTATTTCCATTTTCTGACTGTTTAGCCCAAATATGTTCATCTGAAACAAACGAAGTGTATTGATGTGACAGCCTGGTGTGAAGGTTCATGTTCAGCTCTACATAAACAAACAAAACTAAGAACAGTCCCTTTTCAACCAATGAGAAGCTACCTGTGACATTGAAGATGTTAATTATGCTCCTCTGTCCTCTTTACCTTCTAGGTCTTTACCACTCTGGAGGTGAGCAAGCGCTCCGGCGGAGACATCACACAGGCCGGTTGCTGAGGTTAAACCCTGCTCGTTTAGCAGGCTGCTCTCACATTAGACTCCCCTACTAAACCTTTTCCTCCTGACTCCCAGTCAACCTTTAACGTCAGCCTCACCTCCAGCCCCTCCCTTTACAGGGCATTTATTTCTCAGGAGCACCTGGACACTTAAAACACTCAGTGTGACTGGGCGCTACGAGGTAAATGGAGATGGTCAGGGCTGAAGATGTGTGTGTCTTCTGCTCTGGCTGACGGAGTCTGATGTGACGGCTGCCTGCTGAACAGCGGGGTTACTCTGCTGATGTTTCTATTGGGCTCCACCAGCGTGTCATTCTCAGAGAAGCACCAGCGCACACCACTCCTGAGTGTGTGTTTGGGCTGTTTTTTGACGTCCTTACCCGTAACCTCAAATAATTGGGTGGGCAAGGATCGATGTCCCTCTGTAGAAGCACCTGATGGTGGCCCGAACCCTTCGTCCAACCCCCCCGCTCCCCAGATTCATCGATTATAAATTGGCTCATTACCAGGGTTTGAAAGGATGCACAATTCTGGTGCGTGCATAGGTTATCACCATGCCTTCATCATTCCATACATCCTTCGTACAGGTTTTCAAGTTGAGCTTGATTTATATGAACATACATGTCTTTGTCAATATTTATCTTTGCTTTGTGGAACACCAGAGATTTCAGTTTTCAAGAAAAAGCTGTGATGCGTCAAGAGCCTGGAGACTGTTTCAAATAAGCGAATGGCAAGTTTCCACCTGGATTGCTCTGGTCGTGTTTTTACTCAGTTTGTACTTCAAAAACTCAGTTTGTAATTTAATGACTGCTTGTTGCATTGTGCTGTCTCATATGTATAGTAAAGCTGTATGTCGTTTGGAGCACAGTGCTCCCGTTGCTGTCAGCGACCTTTCATCTGTATAAATGGCTGGTTTGTTTGTGGAACTTGTACAGACTACTCTGCGTTAAATAAAGGCATGTCCATCTTCAGTTTCTGTCTGTCTTTGACTTGTGTGGCCCAGTTTTGACTTGTACGTTAGAAATGATTTCAGGATTCTGAAATGAGAGAACCTGCTCACAGATTTCCAACTAGTTCAAGAGTAATAAATGTAAAATAAGTTACAAGTTACTCTTAGTCATACGGTACTTGATAGTTTTCCATTTAACTTCAGTGTTTCTGCTGCTTAGTAAATGTCATAGGATTTAACTGGACTGATATATTCACAACACTCTGTGGCAATAAACAGGTGTACATGGTGTGAACTGGTTAAAATGTGTCTTTAAATCTCGCACTATAGGTAAACTTTGCTTTTAGATCAGTAGCACACCACACTTTTTTTTTTAAAAATTTGTCATTATTAAATAAAATTTCATATTAGTCAGGCAATATCATCAGCAAACTTCTTTTTTTCCTTCTTCCCTTAAAAAAAAGGAGAACACAATTTAGATTTTAAGTAGTATCCAGAAGTTAACAGACTTTACAGCCATTAGACCATTACAGCTTATGCTGTACTGGTCTGCTTAAAAGTCATATTTTATTAGAGTTTTTTCATTTTGCGTTATTGCAATCAAAACAGACAAGACTAGGAAACAGGAAAGAGAAGCTGGGGAGGAAATTAACAGAAGAAGAGGGATAGAGAGAAAAAACACAAAATCTGCTTCATCACCTGCTGGGGGAAATGGTAACAACCAAAATGTGAATATGTAGCAGTAAACATAAAATGTTACTGAGCAGCACACAGTAATAATAGTACTTGACGTGCTCAGAGGCAGCAGCCGACCAAGATGGTGTGCGTCTGTGAGTACCTGTTTGGACACCTGTGTGTGAGCGCGCTTGTGTTCAGAAGGTTTCTCCATGTAAGTATTTAATAGTAGGTGTGGGGAGCCACAGCCCTGCCCCCCAGGACATGAAGCAGGTATCAAGAGGCCCCCCCAGAGCACGAGAGCCACCGCAGAGACAATCGTGGTACCCACCTAGAAAAGAACCTAAGAGATCCCTGGACCGGGGTCACCCAGCAGCCACAGGGGGCTGCGGCAACAAGCCCGCAGGCTCCGCCAGCAGGCAGCTATGCCAGAGCAAACCAAGCCCCAACAAGGGTCAATGTAGTCTTTCACCCTGGTTGACCAGATTTAAATCATATCCTTGTATCATCCTGCATGGAAACCACAGAGTGGGAAAATGCAATGAATGAATTATGTAAATACCGTAGCAATACATAGTAAAACTAATAATAATTGTTTAAAAAAATGCAGTTAATCAATACATTTGACCTAAAGTGGCTTTTTTCTTTTTGCAATGACTTTATTTTCCGTGAGTTATTTTTCAGTTTGCATTTATTTATGTCATACCACATAGGTCCAGTGGTCTCGGTGCCATTGGTTGCTGAAATAAGCAAAGGTGGATGTTTGGAGTGTTGCATATATACACAGGTACACCAGATGAAAATCATCCCGTTGAAGTGGTCAGCCTATTCATGTGGCCTGCATCAGAGAGCCGCGGGGAGATAATAGCATCATTTCCTCCAGGTTTCTGTGGGACTATTCAGCCTCCACAAGTGGCGGTTGTGATCAATAGCATCCAGGCTGGTGTGAAGCCTTTGTTGGGTTCACCTGCTCACATCTGAAAAAGCTGTCACCTGCACGGGCTGCCATGACAACGAGCGCTTTGATGAGTTCTATTTGGCTGATAATCATTTGTTTTAGGGAGTGTTGTGAGCTCAGTGATTCACTGATGTTTGTTATGCCAGAAGCACACAAAGACAGAGGCCTCTCTAAAGGTCTGTGAAGCTTTTGGTGTTGGAGTCTGAGCTGAAATGTCCCTGACTTCCTTCTACCTGTATAATGCTCACTTTATGAACAGTTTATTTGTGCATGTAAAGGAATGAAGAAAGAGTGCATTACATTACCACTAGCTCAGGTTACCAGTTTACCCATCAGTGCTGCTTTGAGAAACTGACCTTCAGCTGATATCAGTGGAGCAAAACCTAAACAACTTCAAAACCAACTCACTGTTTCACTAGAGGCGTTTCCAACCCCAGTACTGAACTGAAATCATACAATGGAAATTGCATTGTATTTGCAATGTAGTGCACACAGCCATCAGTGAAAAGACAGCTTTTGTTGATCTTTGTGACAATTTGTGACTCTTTTGGGGGTTTTTTTGTGATTGTTCAAACATAATCATGCAGTTATATGAGGTATTTATAGTTTCTTTTTTTCCCCTTTGAAGTTATTTTGCATCTCTCTGAAGGATATGTAATCCTTCTTTGTGCCTTTTGTTGATCTTTTCCATTTCTGTAGTTGTTTTGCATCTCTTTGTAGTTCTTATGTGTGTCTGTGAAGATGTACAATAAATTCCATCTTTCTTTGTTGTTTAAAATCCCTTTGTAGTTGTTTTGTGTCTGTTTTTGGATGCTGTGCATAATTTTGTAGTTGTTTAATGTATTGTGTATCCTCCACCTCTCTTTGTTTTTGTTTACAGGGTGATTTATATGTCTTTGAAGTTGCTTAGCGTCTCTTTGTAGTTGGTTCATGTCCCTTGCTAGCATTTTTCATCTTTTTAAGGGGTTTTGTGCATCTTTGTGGTAGTTTTACATCTTTTTGTGTGTATCCTGAATCTTTTTGTGCTTGTTTGTGCGTTTGCTTGTTTTAAGTTTGCTTTTGATCTTTTTGCATTTCTCTGTAGTTGTTTGATACCTCTTTGTGGGTGTTTGTCTTTTCTTTTGAGGTTGAATTGGTTTTGCATCGCTTGTAGTTGTTTGTCTCTTTGTGGTAACACAAACAAAGCAAACAAACAAACAAGCTTTATTCGTCACATACACAATCATACAGAGTACAAACTTGCAGTGAAATGTTTTGTGTCCGAGCTGCGGACAGTTAGTTTTATATGTTTTAGATCTTTTTGTTTTTTATATGTTGCAGTTTGTGTAGTGTGTGAAGTCTTTTTGCTGCTCGTTGGACTTGTTTGATGTGTCATTATGGGCGTGCATCATCTCTGTCTTTGTTCTGAATCCCATTTTGGCTGTTTGGTGTCCTTGTATTAGTTTTGTGTCTCTTTAAAGCTTCTTTTGATATTTGTAGGTATTTTGGCTCTCACTGTATTCCAATCTGCAACAGAATAAAGGCCATTAACAAGCGAAGAGATTGTTACTCATTATTTTGTTATAATTCAGCAGAGTTAAGGATTTTTGACTGATATTCTGTCTCTCCATTAAAATGAAACTTTTTTTTTTTTTTTAAAGGTTCATTTGTTAGTAAGTGACCAAACTTACAGTTTAATAGGGGATTGAAGGATTATTTCCCCCACTGTGACCCTATACTCTCCAATGACTACAGCTCGTATTTCAGGGCGATGTACCTGTCCTTTGCACAAAGGCTGCTCAGGAACAGCTCAAGGTACACAAAAAAGAGCCCAAGAAATCAACCCAAACTTCTCAGAAGGAACCAAATAAGGCCTCCTGAGGCTCCACCTCGCATCTCAAAAGCCCCATAGACTCTGCTGCCAACTTCCTGATGCCAGACACCACAGGATGTCCCAAGAGAGGCCGTGTTCATGCCCAGTGAGTCAGTGCTATTATGGAGGCGTGTGCGAGACTTACACAACAACAGGCAGCTGCTTTTAATGCTGTGGTTGATCAATGGGCTTCTTTTTATTGTAGTGCCATTTTTGTGTGTTTGTGTTTTCATGTCATTCCACATCTTATTAAGCACTGATGTTAAAAACCATCTTTGTGGGTATGTATAGCTGTCCCATATAAGGTTTTAACACAAAAATATACTTATAATATATAGCGAATTCATCAAGAGTGGTCAAAATAAACCTAACAGTGATCAAATGTCTTGTAGGGGTTTTTTTTTTAGTTCAGTTTTTTTCGCCTGAAAATTCTTCTCAGAGGGTCTTGCAACAACCAACTTACAGTTTCAGTAAAATGTGTTTTATTTTTTTACTCAACCACCCTCAAATAGGGAAGTGACATTAGAAACAGATATCTAGACATGCACAAACCACAGTGGAGTCAACTTAAATCTCCTTGCTTCCTGTATTCTGGCTAATATGTGTCTGTAGGAAATGAAGAGCCCTGTCATTACATTTTAAAAATAAGTCGTTTGTAACCCGACGGCAGCTTTTGGAGGTCACGCTGAAGCCGGGACCTGCCAGCAGGAAATTGAAACCTTTGATGATATGTGGAGGGTAATCAATGAAAAATGAAAAATCATTGCAGTTTCAGTACTACGTGACTTGCTGATTTCAACACACTCCTTCTCACAGCTGACCTGCTGGTGAAACCCGTGCTTATGTAATCATATCTCACGTTATAACTGCACACTCATAATGACCAGAAAATCCCTTTCTATTGTACTTTTTTTGTGCAAATGATTAACCCGCAAGACATAAAAATGAGTTCACATCAGTGTGTGAGTTTCAAACAGGTAACCTCCAGGACAATGACTTGCATTTCTGTGTAGTTATTGATTAATTTAATCTTAACTGCATTTCCTGGAACTTAAGTCATCATAGATAATGATTTTACCAGGAAACGTGTCTGTTTCCTGTAAGAAAATCTGAAGTGCTAACAAAGCTGAAGGTACTGATTAAAATATATACATACAGTCTGATTCACCTGTTCTCTGATCTCAAGTATATATGAGGACAGAGTTATTAGCCCTCCTATGAAAATTTCCAGCATTTCTCAAGTGCTGTTAAACAGAGCAAATTATTTTTTATACAGCTTTTCCTGACATCCTAATTTTATTTCGAATGCTTACATTTTTAAAACTAATTCACAAAACCCCAAAACTACCAGGGTCAAAAGGATCAGCCCCAGTTTTCTTTGTCTTTTTCAGTGAAGTCCATCTTTCACATGACTGCGTCCTGAACATCAATCCAGTAAGAATGAAATAACATCGCCTGCTCTTAGAAATCATCTACTAACAGTTTTTGTCATTGTCTTGTCTGATATATATATATATATATGGCTAACCATTTTGTCAGTTTTGTCGTTTCATTCTGGAAGCAGCAAGGCTAGAACAACATCAGGGATCTTTATGTTGAAAATAAGTGTGCCTCATTTACACAGTTACAGACTGTTTGCAAAATGACTGCACCGGGTTTTATTGGATACTTACAAATTTGAAATTATGTCAGAAAACGCACCCAACTCCAAAGTAAGGCTTCACACTGATATTTCATCTGTCTGTTATGATGCAGATCTGTCATTGGCAATTTTGACTCACTTTCTGGTTTGGTAAAAAAACAAAACAAAAAAAACCCACCTCACCATTTATTGGAAGAGCAGTTTTCACTGTAACTCTGGGAATCAGCTCTTTGACATCTGTAAAGAAGTATGAATGGATTGCAATCCTGTTTGGAATAGTTAATGCAAAAAAAATTTAAAAAATATTAAAGCAGTGGGGAAAAAACAGATTTGCGCTTTGGATGGCAAATATGTTGCATCTGGAGAGACTGAGACTTCTCAAAGATAACAGACTCAATATATGTGAGAGATCCTGGAATCCTGTACTGACATTTTTTTAATCAGAACAATTAGTATGCCGTTTTGGAAGACAAAGCGACGCCCCAGGCCCAGTTTTCACACATCCTTCTGTCTTCATGATTCTGCCTTGATGCACTCACTAGTTTTCTTTCCAGAGTCTTTTAAATCTTTGCCTCCGACCTCTACCAGGCTTTTTCTGTACTGTCTGGCTCTCTTTGAATTTCTTGATGATACTGACACTTGGAATCTCAGAAATCTCACCTTTGTGAGCTTCAGTTTTACAAGCATTGGGCATTATGAAAATAAAGCACATAATTGTACAGCAGCAGGCTCAGTAAAAAGGTTAGTTTCTCATGGCACTAATAATATCAAGCCTGGTCATTTCTATTTGGAAATAATGGTTGCTTTCTAAAGGAAACTAGTATGTTTAGAAATTAATGCTATGTTGAAAATCCCTTGCACTTGGGAAAATTCTGACAAAAACTTTAAATATCACAGGATGGCCTGATAATTTCGTCCTCGTCTGTATTTGTACCCTGCTGCTGATGACACTCATTGGCCTTTAGAGGGCAGCGTGGTCTCACAAATGTCATGCTCCTGTCCTGATCGGTGTCTGTGCATGAAAGATCTTACACTGTGATTATAGTTAAACGTCATCTAAAAAAAAGTGGCATACACTGTGAAATGCTACATTTGTTGCTTTAAAATGAGTTTTATTACATTTAAAACAGTTTATTCTATTCATTCACACAAACTGCATGCCAGCAAGCCACCAGTTAGTGTTTTACAATGTCTCTTTTCATCTGATAGCAATCACTTCAACTTGTTCTTTTTGCACATGATGTTCCCCATGATCCAGAGTCAGCTTCCTCCTCCCTCTTCTTCTTCTTCTTCTTCTCTCTCCTAATCCTCCTCTTCCGAAAAAGAAATGTGTTTGCAATCAATTTTCAGGGCAGGTTTTCTAGTAAGTAGGGAGGCGTTGGGCTTGGGTCACATAAACAGAGATGGATTTCAGATAGAGATGGATTCTGCTTTCTTTTGTAGTATGTCACTTTTGTTGTCATTATATATAGAAGTAAACTGCTGGACAGAAGAGAGGGAGAAAAACAGAGGTTTGAGAAACTGCTCCAGTGCTCTCCTTTTACTTACTTTTTACTTTATCTATGGACCTAATGTCTGATACAAAGGTTCAGTGTAGTTATTGATTAATTTAATCTTGACTGCATTTCCTGGAACACAAGTCTTCATTGATGGTGATTTTACCAGGAAACGTGTCTGTTTCCTATAAGAAACTCTGAGGTACTGACAAAGATGAAGGTACTCTCTGTCCTCACTCGCTGTCACATATCTCTGTTTAATTAAGATGTTTGTAATAAACATATACAGCAGATTATCTGTCTCAGTCTGATTCACCTGTGGCCTGATCTGAAGCCAGGGCACTGATCTGTTCCTCCCTCTTCTTCTTCCTCCACCTAATCCTCCTCTTCTGCAAACCAAATGCATTTGCAATAAATCTTCAGGGCAGGTTTTCTAGTAAGGGAAAGGCTTTTGGCTTGGGTTACATAAACTGAGATGGATTCTGCGTTCACTCAGCAGTATGTCACTTTTGTTTTCATTGTACAGAAGCAAACTGCTGGACAGAGGAGAGGCAGAAAAACAGAGGTTTGTGAAATTTTCCAGTGCCTTTCTTCTACTTACTTTTTGCTTTATCTATGGACTTGAAGTCTGATACAAACTACCTCAAATGATGTCACTTGAGTCAGTGCCGGCTGGTCCTGAATACTACAACTGTGAAAATTCGGAGTGTGAGTGTGTGGAGTTAAAAAGGAGTGAGCTTATCAGTCCTGTCTCTGCCAAGGCTAGCTTCTCAAGGGTAATGGGCTGCCACTAGCATAACAAATAGAAATCCACAAGTCTCTAAATTTCTAATTCAGTAAAATGTTTTTTCATACCTAGTTTTAGTTTTAGTTAACTACAATAACCTTAATGCAGTAGTAAAGATTTTAGCCATAATGCTTTATTTACACAGAGGTGCTTTGAGCTAAATGTTTGTTACATGTTATATAGGCAGTATTTGTCACTCATACAGTATTACCATGCTTTTAATACTTGATTAAACAGAAATTCAAATGTTATGTCTGATGAGTGTTATAATATGACAGAATAGTCAGAAATAATATCATCATAGGTATGATTTAACTTTACGGGCCTGGGGGTATGACACTTTAAAGTTTATCCATGATGCACTTTGTCATTTTTTTCCATTGAATTAACAGAAAACAAATAAAACAAAATAGCAGAGTTCATTTGTGTTTTTCACCTTTCATGTGGATACTTCCTATACTTAAGATATAGAAGAAAATAATGTGAATTAAACAGCAACAGATTTGTACTTGGAGGACCTGCAACCAGAGATGGGCAGTAACGTTAATGTAATCCGATTACTTTTTTCAAGTAACGAATAAAGTAAGGGATTACAATTTGCCAAAAAACTAATTAGATTACTGTTACTTTCCCATAAGCACGCTGCGTTACTGTGTTACTAACCCCTGATTTTGTCTGTGAGTGTCTCAGGACAATGACGTAAGCGCGTGCGATGTCCGTGGCAGCAACAGACGTGTGTAGATCAACAATGGATAATATGGAGTGTTGGAGAGAGTACGACTGTGCAGCGTTTAAAGCGTGGAAGTACTGACATTACTTTGAGTTTGATTCTGTAAAAAGTGACAAAAACATTAGCGTCCGCTGCAAACTCTGCGTGGGAAGAAAACTTCTTTCTACAGCGAAAAAAAACCCCTAAACTTCTGAGCAAGCACCGAGTACGCTGCCACGGGAATGTGAAATTCACAGAGAAACTCCCGGATCCTTCCACTGACATGACCGCTGCGGCACGCCTGCACCAGGGCAAACCTCCACCCGCCCCACTCCTGCTAAACAGGTGAAAATAGATTTATTTTATGTGCTGGAATATGCAGAAAATAGGTTTAAATGTTAAACACATTTCTTCCAGTCAGAGACTGTTGCATATAATTTAATTTTTGCTTAATGCAATGTGCATAAAGTTAAAAGATCGAAACTAATAAAACAAGTTTTAAAAGGAGACTTTTTCATTTGATTACATTTTATATGATGGATTATGCATAAAAAATAGAATTGGGCTGAAAGCTCTATTGCTTTATTACCTATTCAGGTTGTGTATCATGTTTTTAAAAAGTAACTAAGTAACTAATTACTTTTGAAAATAAGTAATCAGTAAAGTAACGGGATTACTTTTTTGGAGAAGTAATCAGTAATTAGTTACTGATTATTTTTTTCAAGTAACTTGAACAACACTGCCTGTAACTTCACATAACATAAAGGTAAAATGTGGCATGGCTTCATTCAGTATACTAAAGTTATTGGACAACAAAGTCAGCTGATTCTGAGAGGGTCAAGAGAAAACCATTCTCAGATTTATATGGAATGACTCATTAAACACGCCTGAGTTCATCTTGCTTTTTGGTACTCGTTTTTAAAATTCTTTGGTTTGGCTTTTGTTTTTGTCTGTGTCAGTGACATTTTGCAGGTGAAGCCCTTGGGCATTGGGCTCATGCCCAGGTAAGTCCTTTCAAGGACCCCTCTGTGTTCCCTCACAGCAGATTCAAACAGACAGCTGGCCATGCCAAACCTGCTTTTCTGACCTTTGACCATGTATTGACTCTGCTTGACACTTCTCGTCCGATTGGTCAGTCGCTGGGGGAATGTGCCCTGACTTCCTGCCAGTAGTAACCCATCAGCCATTACCCATCATTCCATTCTCAGACAGTAAACACCGGCAGGCTTCACACCGTCTTGCCATCAGGCCTGTGGTTTGATCAGTCGCGTGTCTCCTAACTCATTCCGACTTCTCCCAGGGATCCGAATCATGAGGCCTGTGACAACGTACTTTAGGAATGTGAGGAGGTCAGAGGTCAACAGTTGTTCTGCAGGAAGCCCTTACTGCTCTAATTAGCTAAACCTGGAGCTACAAGTTGCATTAGCTTTACCAGTTTCAGGCCTGAAGGTTTAGAGCAGGAGCAGTGGTCGGCTTACTACAGTGCACTCTCCTGTGGAGGCTAAACACAAGCTAGGATGCGTATCACATGCATCACTGTTGTTTATGAACTAAGCTTTTATCCTGGTTCTGTAAATGCTGTGCAGGAGTCAAAAGTCCAACGTGAGTAAAGACATTAGTTGTTCCAAGCAGGCCATCTCCTTTATTTATGGTGGAAAAAGTGACAGAGCAGAAATTCCTGCGTAATCCTGGACTGTGAGTGTGCATGCAGATAAGGTGGAAAAAGGCTGTAGCAGAAGTGCGTCATAACTGGAGTATACATTTCAATTTATGACGTTCTGGAAGAATCACAGGTCTGCAGCAAAAACAAACCTTTCTGGATTTATAACATACAAACCCTGTTTTTTTCTTTTTCAAAACTTATCTCAAAAATATATCTCATATACAGAAAGACATGTTTGTTAATCATAATGGCCTTTTTCTTTAAGCACCTTGAGGCGACTGCTGCTTTGATGTGGCTCTATATAAATAAAATGGAATTGAATTTCTTGGCTAAAGTTTCACTCGTATCCTCGTACCTTTGTTTCGGTTTTTGTCATTTGATCTCCAGCGTACGTAATGAACAATTGTATATGTTATGTAGGTCATATAGATGAATGAATATACAGATCATTTTTATATTCCTGAAGCTTTTGTGTATAGTTCTTTCATGGTGATCAATAATGAGGTGAACGTGACCCCACCCTTTCTTCCTATCTTTTGCAGAGCTCTTTAAAAATTTACTGAAGACTCAAACTGGGAGAGAACAACATAGATTATTCAGGTCTCCTCGTGACAGACCAGTTCCTCAGTTTGTCACTCTTTGGGTGCCGGTCAAAAGCCCAAAATCACAAAAACTGTGTGCGAACAACTAGAAGGAGAGAGAATGGCATCTGTTGATATCTTTTAATCTTGATAACACAGCACAGAAAAGACCTCCTGTGATATTTATACACTACTCCAAAATTTAAAAGCACTTCAAAAGCACCACAGATCTTAAGGAAAAAATCATTGGGTAATTTGTTAGGAATGAAAGGATGCCACATCTTTTGATGGATATAAAAATGATCAGCCTACAGAGGGCTGAGTTCAAAGACACCTCGAAAAGCAGAGTGAAAAAAATGATACAGCAAGCAAGTTCATTTTGACTAAATGTCATTACAAAAATGGTACCTAGTAGTTTGTATGGCCCCCCATGTGCTTGTATGCATTGCTTACAACATTCGAGTATTCTCCTAATAAGACCACCGGTAGGAACCAGGACCCACAGCACCAGAGTAGGGTCTGACAGTGGGTTCAGGGATTTCATCCTGATACCTAATGGCAGTCAGGGTGCTGTTCCCTGCCCTGTAGAGGTCTCTGTGTCCCTCGGTAGATATGCCTCCCCAGACCATCAGTGACCCACCACCAAACCAGTCATGCTGAACAATATACAGGCAGCATGATGTTCTCCACAGTTTCTCCAGACTCTTTTACGTTTGTCCCCTGTGCTTAGAGTGAACCTGCTCTCATCTGTGAAACACACAGGGTGGCAAATGCCAGGCTCCATAGTGCCACGTAGTGAGCAATCACCTCCACGCTCTTGACACTGTGCTGGGAGAAGAAGCAAACCTGATGATGATCACACATTGATGTGCCAGCCTGGAGGAGCTGGACTACCTGCACAACTTCTGTAGGGTCCAGGTATCACCTCACGCTACCAACAATGACACTGACTCTAAGAAAATGCAAAATAGTGAAAACACAGAAAAGCTGAGGAGGGTAAAAATTTCAGAGGACATCACCTGTAAAACTATCTCTGTTTTGGGGGTTGGTCATTGTTGCCCTTGTAGTGCACCAAGCAGCGGAAACTGTTTAACAACCCCCTCTGTTACTTATCTGACCAGATCAATATTCCACAAGTTTCACTGACTTAAGTTTCTGTAACTCTAAAAAGTTTTCCTTTGATTTTTTTAACCAATGCATTATGTCTTTATATTGGATAAAATAGTCTGAATACAACCAAACCAAACCAAATCAAATCTTTTACAAAGTTCAGCAACCATCCTCAGACTGTTTCAAATTGTTTATGTAATTTTTTTGTGTGTGTGTTCTGGATACATATTAAGAAGGTTTAGTTTTGGTTTAAGTGATTTAAAAAAAATACTCCTCTTGTTTGTCACTCTGATCTCTGCCAGCACAGTGAAACAGTGTTTCTTTAGGTGTGTGCACTCAGTGCTTATGTCTGATGTATTCTTATTATGATGATTCAACCTTCGAGGAGTCGTTTTGAGGTGTTTATTTGATGTCTGAGTTTTCAAATCAAAAACATCTAAACGAGCATGTTCAGTGTCTTATTTGTCTGAAACATGTACACATTTTTAAGACTGAAATTCAGCAAGCTTTTAAAATTTTAAACCTTTTGTAAAAGGTTGAAATTCATAAAATTTGCAAGACTCTTATTCTGAAATGCCTCTAGAACCGTTTCCACCAGTAATTATGATTTATTTTTTATTAATTTTATATTAATGAATTGTAAACCGCTTTAGTCCCAACCCCACGGCAGATTTCATACTGTCTGTATAGAAGTTTTACTTTGAAAGGTCTCCCCGGAACCCGCCCTTCTTCTGAAACGTGTCGCTTATTTGTCGACCACCGGGTCGTTGGTTGGCTGGACCCCTTCTGTGTCCGTGGGGAGAAAGGGGTTAAGTGGACATTTGGAAAGACCCTGTCGTGGCGTATAAAGCGCCCGTTACCCACACAGTCCGGCGGCCTGTGCTGGGACTACAGCGGCCGTGATGCAGCCTTCTCCGTCGTCTCTACAAAGACACACAGAAACGCGTCGGTAACCGAGAGAGACACGGCAGACCAGCGGAGTCTGCCGCCCGGGGCCCCCTTGTCCTCCCTCACCGCTGCCTCCTCCTGACCCGGCATGCGAGGATGTCCAGGAAGATAAGGAAAGGCAAAGGTCGAGCAGCGAGCCGGATCGATGCTCCCACGGCCGGTGAAGTAGACTCCCCAAACAGCGTGTAGTTCGCCTGAACCCTGGCAGCAGGATTGGGCTCGGCTTCTCGGTCGCTTCCAGAGGCTCTCAGGATGAGGAAACCCAGAGTGATCCGGATGGTTTTTGCCTTGTCCCTGGGATGTTTCGTCATGGTCATATTCTACTTTAACAGCAGTCTGAAGCCAGGTGAGCATAAATCCCGTGTTACTGTGCACAACATATCCCCGTCTGCTCTGTTTAAACTTGCTTCCACACCCTGCCATCCAGGCACTCATTCTCCTGTATCCCCGCTCTGTCTCCCTGCCGCTACGCTAAGAATAAAACTAAAGGTAAAACATTAAACATTAGAAATTAAGTACCCCATGAATAGTGGACACAGACGTTCCCACCCGACGCCTTTCAAGCAAAGCAAATATTTCATCACTTTTATCAGTTCATCTCCATCCCTCTGCAAATGACTCAAGTATTTAAATATGAGGGGTTTCGGCAAAAAAAGAAATTTGATTAAATATTAATTTATAAGTCTTTCTAAATTTAAAATCTCATATGATGTATAGTCCCATAAAGTGTTGTGTGTTTGTGAGGATTTCTTGTGTGCAAACAAAAGTGTATCTGATGTATGGGCTCTTGTTATTCACTAGTTTAAAGTGTGCAGCAGACCAGCTGGTCCTTTTCTGTTGGCATATGGGTTTGCCCATGCCTTCATAATAAAACCCATTCATAACCTGCTGTGTTAATGGGTTGTAGCATACTTGTAATCCAATACACATATCAGTGAAGTGCATGAAAGAAGGCTATTGAGACATTCTCAGCCCAGCTATAAAGGATTTTTTTGTGCGACTTCTTGGTCTTTGTCATTCCAACACTAAAGCGTGGCCTCCAGCCCATCATGTTTTCATCCCGTTGTGCTCCATCCCGATGTCTTTATTTTCCCATGAAGCTCAGATCTAAATTGAGGAACAGGAGGAAAACTTCCATTAGCAGAGTGTTTAGCGCAGTGTTTCCTCAGCTACAGGGGGGAAGGCTGGGAGCAGACGCAGCTGGCTGGCAGTGGGGTTGTCCCCTCAGTGGGATCTGCTTCCCTCTGCCACATACAAAGGCCTCTTTCACACGTGCTCAGCTGTTTTAGGGGCCTAAAAATTGTAGGTATAGCCCATATTGTGAGTTGGATTCACTTTTAATGGAGATCCCAGGAAGTTTGGGTGTGTGACATGTCCATAAGTAACTTGAGAAAGACCCGCTTCCATACTGTCAGTGTAGTGTTACACTGTTAAAGTCAGTGTTATCGGGTATGATAGCGTGACTGATATGCTTTTCTGTCAGTAGGATAACGTGTCAGTGCGGTAGGTGTGATTGTGTAAGATACAGTCACAAACCGTTACAAGTGTGTGGTTGAAATCAAAATCAAGGGTGTGGTTCTTCTTCAGCCTCACCTGCATTCTGCAACCTTATAAACAATAAAGTTGAATAATGATTGAAACAAGAACCACAGCCAAACAAAAAGCCAGAAGATCAGTTTCATGATCGTTGTTATGTAAAGTGCTATGACCATTGGTCAGTGGGCATGTGTACCACAGAGAGTTGGGAATATCTTAAATCACAGCAATGTAAGATGGTGAAAAATGTACTCTTAGCCCCCCTCACAGTGAACGTAAATGGGAAATAACCATCTCTGAACCGATGAGGGTGTGTTCCTCATCATCTTACAAATCTGTGTTCATCTAAAAGCTGATCTCCAAAAGTTTATAAGACTTTATAAAGATTGGGGGAAACCTGCAGTCAGCTGAGACTGAAGAAGTCACTCGGATGAGTGACGAAACGTTTCTCCCACAAAACGCTACGTCCAGATGAACAGAATCAACTTTTGGAGATTTACTTTCCTGGATGATTGAGAATGCATCAAGACATCTAAAAGCTGACTTCTACTGCTGATCATAACAGCTTAAAAATGCCAAAAAACTTCCAACATTAGACCCCCAAAGGTACTTATTACTATTATTATTATTATTATTATTATTATTATTATTATTATTATTGTACCTTTTCTGTGGTACATCACTGTATACAGAAAACAGTTGCCTTTGAGAAAGCACTTGGCAACAGTGGGGATGAAGAACTCACTTTTAACAGGAAGAAGCTTCCAGGATTCGTGGAGTGGGGTGCCACTGGAGAAGAGAAACACTTGGCAGGTTAGCTGGGCCAGCTGCGGATCAGGATCATGAAGCTATATGAATATTATCTTTCAGTATTGCTCTGAAACATGGTGCTTGTTGTTTTGACAATATTACAGAAAGCACAGTAAGATTTTTAGATATTTATCGTGCCAGTCCAAAGGACATCCGGCTAAAAATGTGTCCTTGGTAGTACTAGAGGCCAAGGTACTGCTATCCAGACACAGAACGTTGTTACACTTCACATTTCTGAGATTTTGAGGAGGAAATTCAAATTAAGAGATAGAAAATTAAAGATAATCCAGGCTTTTGTGATATGTTTTTACTGCCAGATTCATAGATTAACGAAACTAAATTTCTTCTGCATGTCAGTGGAAATGTGTATATATAAATTTTTTAAATAAATATCGGCCCTAGTAAGGAATCCCATAGAACTTCATAACTAACCTTTGACTTGACTTTTAAATTTGTGACTTTTAGATAAAAAATGTGTGTGCACGTTCTCATGTAGCTATAGCGTTTCCATATTGCTGCTGGAAACGCAATATTTAGGCATTCATTGTAACTAATAAAAAAGGGAGACATGTCCTAGCAGGAAAAGCAGGAGTGTGTTTAATGACAGTAATGATGACTTACTCGGTGATATAATGTCTTAACGAAGCCATCGGCGGTGTTATTGGCCACACCAAATTCGGTGTTGATGTGGGAGAGCAGCACCCTAGAGCTGTCCCATCAAAAAGTGTCACTGCAAGTTTAATTTTTTTTATGTCCTTGTTAAGTAAGCAGGTCTTAAAACAGCGTCATACTCTAGTCGCTTGAAAAAGAAGGTAGCAATCTTGATCAGTTACCATCCATTTAAACTGGCTTTAATCAGTGGTCATCGTGGACCAAACTGACTCCTGGGTCTTTAAATAAGCTTGATTTTTAAACTCCCTGTTTCCTTGGTGGTTTACCTGCTGCTAGAAAATCACAAGGTTGTGAGCTTTGCTGTATAAAAGAAAGGGGTGCACTTGATTCGTTACAGGTCAAAACGAGAGCTTTGGGGCCAAAATAAATGCACAAAAGCAATTGTTTCCTCACCAGCTAAAAAATCTGCACTGAATTGATTGTTCAGTCCTATCGACAATGCGAACCTCCCAAAATTAGGGATGCTTTCATTTACATTTACTGTCTGTAAATTGCTTTTGTGTATTATTTTGCCTTTGTGAGTTAATTTTGGCTTAATTGGTTTACAACCAGTGCTTTGATGAGGCACAGAGCATAGGTGCACACATTCCTAGGTGCTGCCTCTGTTTTTTGGGGGTTTTTCTTTTTGGCTCCATGTCTTCCGAACACACCTGGAATGCAGCTCACGCACCGACCATTAAACCTGCCTGTCTGCTCTAAGTGAATCTAAATTGGTTTCAGATATGCAGTTAGGGGAAGTGAAGCAGCTTTAACTATCTGGGGTAAAGGTCAGAGTGTTTTTAGGCGACGTGAAGCTGAAGGAGAACAGCCGCATAACAAGGGAACATAGTGCCAAGTCAGAGTTAGCATAAAATTACAGTGCTTTGGAATTGCAGTGCTAATCCAAATTTAGAATAATTGCATAGATGCAGAGTGGCTTTACTGTAACATCCTGGACAGAAATAGTTTTTCAGAACACGAGTTGCCTTTTATGCTGCAGAAACTTAACCCTTTGTGATGTCTTCGTATCCGGTCTTTGAAATTCACATCTGTTTTAGAAGAGCTGACTTTGTAAGATGGGCTTATCTGTCAGCATGAGGTGTCTTTACTACAGTGGCCACTGTGATTTCTCCTTTGGGCTTTCAGACACATTGACTGAAGAGGAAGAAGCATATCATAGTCTGGAATGTGGTGTTGTATATTACAGCACAGTGAGGGACTTCTCCCTTTGTTTTCCTGGAAGTAAAATCCAGGAACGTCACACATACAGATGTGAGCTGACTGCTATGAGTGTAGCTAGTTGTAGCTGTTTAATCACAAACAGAGCCTGAGACTATTGTGTGGGCCTCGGGGCAGCTGTTGTTATTCATGTACTGGAGACTTACCCCCATCTCATACCTTCCTTGTCTAAGCTTGACTTGAGGCCACAAAAGTCATAAAAATTAGCTTCCCAGAACTTTGTCGAAGCACTGACAAAATTGTTGTGACGCTCTTTGGAACCTAATTTTCACACATGGTCACTTGTGGATGGGACATTATCCAATTAAAAGCAGGCGCATCCACCCAGGAACAGTGTGTGACCTGATTTTCGAATGCTGCGGTGTGCAGCTGCCAGCTGAAATCGCTCGTTCCTCCTGGCTGCAGTCAGATCCTCGTCCGTCTGCGGTGACATGATGACGGGTCGGGATGGTCCTGCTGTTCCAGCCTGTTCTCCAGCCAGCTGCATATTCATGAAACGGCACAGCAGGAGCTGATAGCACAGAAAGTACTCTGGAGGCATTTTTTCAAAATTTCATTAGGACCATCTGCTTTCAGAGCCAGTATCCACAAGTGATTTGATTTTTTCTGGTTTGTCCTTTCGCAATTAAAATTACTGAATAAGTCTTCTGCTCTACTGTTTCAATCCAAGTGCTCTGTGGTAGCAAAATATTTCAACTCATCCCCCACTTTGGTCCAGACTAAATTATACTGGCAAATATTGTATGGGTTAGGGTTGTTCTGATTCAGTAATTTTAGTTACGCTCGGTTAAAAACCCCATGCAGAGCCAGGCTTTTATTATTCCTCACTCAAAAGAGCAAGCCAAGGCAACAAGAGACATGACAACGTGTACAGGTACACGTTTCTACATAGACTACATATCTACATACATTCTACATATACAGGTGCAATGATCTTTTCCTCTTATCAAGCCTTTTCATAGGGCATATATGATGGTGCGTATGTGATAAATGATACATAATAATATGATGAAATCAGTAAGTATAATTTTTTTTTAATATTTTATTTTTATGTTAAAAATAAAAGTGGGTATAAGTGGGTATACAGAGGTCTGCTGCTCCTGGATTCCTATTGCAAATTGATTAGAATGCATGTCCATGCATGTTAGGCTCATTTGTGGTTGTAAATTGGCTGGTGGGATGGTTAATGTTAATCCGAGGTAAAAAAGTTCCTAAGTGTACAGAATGAGGTGATGGTGTAGAGTGCTCAGGAAGACTAGAATAGTGCAGTTTAAATACTAATCTATTCCATTTGATTCTGTTTACTAATGCATGCAGTGTTTGTCACGGTAAAGGTACTGACAGCCCTAATGTATGGTAGACATTCAGTGTCCTCAGATGATGAACCTTAGGCTACGTCCACACTAGCCCGGATAGATTTGAAAACGGCGTTTTCATCTGAAAACGCTCCGCGTCCACACTAGCGTTTTCAGTCGTTTTCACAGAGTTGTGCGTCCACATTGAAACGGCCGAAAACGCTTACGTTCCAGTCCTGCGCATGCGCATGCGCAAAAGCGAGTGAGCATTAAAGAATTTGAAAAAAAGCTATCTGGAGCATGTACAAACTGATATTAATCTTTTTTAGGGCTGTCAAAATTGAGAGCAATCAAAACAACTGCTGTATAATGCACTCCGCTATCTTTGTTTAATTGGTCACATGACTAAAATGCATCATCATTTTTGAAAGTCTGCGTTTTCGAGTGTCCACACTGCGACGGGACAGCTCCGTTTTCAAATGTATGCATTTTCAAGAGTGTTTTCAAAATGCTGCGTTTTTCCTTGAGTAAAGCTCCGTCTCAGTGTGGACGCGAGGGAGTACAACGGAGAGAAAACGATGCGTTTTCAAACGAAAACGCATTAGTGTGGACGTAGTCTTAATAACTTGAATCACCCAGCAAACAGCTGTCATTGTAGTATCACATAAATTTAGATTTTCATGGTTGCCTGGGGATTCGCACTACAGACTTTTGTGACACTGACAGCAGTGACTAGTGGTTAAAGTGTCGCCTCACAGCAGGAAGCTTCCTCGATTTTTATGTACGTGTAAAACAGAAAACTCTAACACCATTAAGGCTATTAAGGTCCATTAGCGAATTTAACCATCGTTGCTTTTGCATATGAAGAATGTCGGTGGTGCTAATACCCACGGGAGATTCAGTTTAAGTTAAATGGACCCCAGGATTGTACTACACTGGTGAAACATGCAGTCAGGTCAGTATTTCACTGTGTGATGGATATTTCTCTTTACAGCTAAATATTTGTCTATTGTCACTGTTTCCAACTGCTCAAATGCAGATGTGATAGATTTTGGTCAGCCAACTAATGAGTCGGCACACAAATGCACATTGGACTCTTTTACGCTTCTGAACAGGATCATAGGGGCTCTTGGATCTGCATACATTCTTCTAAGACTCAGCAAACAGACAGTACACCACCCACATGCTCCTGCCTATGCACTAACACCCTTTACACACACATTTGTGGCCTAAAAGGATCAGGCTTTCCCTTGTACAGCATCTCTCTCAGTAAAAGCTACTCTTTGGCAAGTAAGGTCAAGGAAGGGGGGGGCAGTTTTCCCAGTGGGACCTAAACACAGAGCTCATTTTATGGCTGGGACAGAAGGAACACACATCGGCCTTTCTATATTTTGCATTTCCCAAGCATTTGGTTCCGTGCGTACCGTAAGGAATGCTGTAGGCTTTGGGGTCCAGATGGGGTTAAACCAACAGGTCGACGTCTTCCTTTGAGTCTGCCTTAGCTGGGATTGGTGAGTTTCAGATGTCTTGTATCAGTGGAGGAGTTTATGGCAGCGGAGACACTGTTTTGTTAGAGTGGTACACGGTTATAGCCAGTAGCTCCCCCCCCCCCCTTGTAATGGCAAAACATAGCACACATTTTTTCACCTATATCTATGCTGTGCACAGTGTCCTAGTCTCTGCGCCCATTCCTCTGATATCCAGCTATTCTGACATTTTAAACAGTTTCTTGATATTTTCATCTGGCCCTCTTTTAAATACCTCATGACAAAACTTGGACTGTAAATTTTCTTGCTTGCTAATTGATGCCAAGTTAGCAGGTGACGGATGAGACACAAACTCTTTCAGGATGCCGTCTCACCCTATTGCTGAAACACTCAGTTTTCCAGGTGTTTGTCAGCTTCTGAATCATTTCAGCCGCTACCTCTCTGTTCCATTTGGGTGCTGGCTTTGGGAGGGGTCGTAATGAAATGTGTTTAGAAAACAGGTCAGATAAATTGGTGCGCTGTGGCAGAATGATCTCCTCACCTCGGCAGCTCAAGGCAAAAGACAAAACCTCCTTTTGGCAGCAGCATCCAGCTGCATGTGACTCTCTTGATTCCAGTAATAAGGCATCATCTAGCTTTTTGGCAGAGGTGAATCCACTAAATGAGAAGATTATTTATGTGTCAAAAGAATTGATGCTGATTACTGTGAAGCTTGCTTCTTATGTATAAATCTCTCTGAGTGTTAGCTGTTGCAAAACCAAAGCAATACCAAGAATATCACTGATCACAGCAAAGTACTTTCTAAGTGTTTTCCCAATCCGTTTGCCTGGTACCTGTAGATTTGCCTATGTCAAACCGGGAGCCAAGTTAAGGTTGAGAGTGCTGCACACTCACAACAACTTTTGATCTCAAGATGGTTGCAAAGGTCGGCTGGTAGGAAGCAAACATTCTGAGTCTGACTTGGACTGACGGCAATCACTCTGAAAGATTGTTAAATGTTTGCTGGTTGGAGTTTGGTTCTAATCCTCTAAAAAAGGAAGGCTGCTCAGCGCGATTCTAGTTGTTAATTTGAATTGTTGAATTTCTGTCTATATAGACGGCCGCAGATATGACTTTTGATGAACCAAATTGCATGTAATGATATCAAACTGATAGCACAGGCTCTGTCTCATGGCAACATTTATGGCAGGTTTTAGTAACATGGTTGTCATGCTTGACAATCCCATTTTGCAACAAAAAAAGTAACTGTAATTAAATAAGTTAATCTTATTGGATTAACACATAGTGCTTAGTATGGGCCAGTAATATTGGCCTGCTGGTAAACTGGTTGGCCGTGTGTACCTGGATGGTGTTCTTATGGTCCGAAAGTTTAGTGTGGAACTTTGTAAAACTCGACTTTTTATGGTTGACTACTCAGCAGAAAGAGTGACCACCACACCGTTTTCAGCTGGTAGAATCAGGATAATTTGTCAGTACTGACGGCTATACCAATGCTAGCTAACTGAATGTAAGAAGTATTTGTATTTTTTTGTCAGGCACTGGCTTTATATGGGGTTGTGGTGGTTATTTGTGTTCATGTGTGATAAATTAGCACATGTGGTCAAAGTGTTGGCAAGGTGTAAACGATTGCAAAATGTGACCACTAATGCAACAGTCATGGTCAACTGTTGAAATCTTGCTTATCAGTAAATCCACAAACTGCCATGTTTGATATGAGCCAGTGCTGTCCTGTTCAAATTCAGACAAATTGTGCTTCAAAGACTGGACAGAAGACCACGTGCAGATTTGTTGACATGGATCAAATTTGACTGAAAACAGAACTCACTTTAGTAAAATAAGTGCAGTTTTTGAAGTATTTTTGGAAAATGGCTGCTTCATTTACATTCCATGGGTCATTCCACACAGTATTTTAAGAGAGAGTGTAAAAGAAAAAAAAATGCCATACGTCCTTTTTTGGCTTTTATAAATTGTTCCTGAATAACTTTAGTGCAGGGAGACATTGAATTTTGCCTCTAAACTGGCACTTTTTGGCTGGGGTGCATTCAAGTCGAGTGGGAAACACTGTAAACTGTTTTAATGGTTGCTATCTGGGTAGAAGCCAGTGCAAGCTAACACTGGGCAGCTTTTTTTTTTTTTTTTTATTTAAACTGAACATTAACATTTTTTAGTCAGTATTGGTGTTTATTCACTTGGTTTGAGTGAATCATTAGCAAATGGAATCCAAAGATGTTGGTGACTTCAGTGGATCTTTGTGAGCGCTGATGCACAGTATGCATGCTCGCTTTAATGGACTTTTATGGAGCTGATGTTGGACAGTTCACGTCAGCAGCCATTGCTTTTGTTTTGGCCATGTTTTATTTAGAACTGCAGTTTTTGGTGTGTTTTTCAGGCAGCTGATTGCTTAAGAGTATTTCCGAAAAATGGATGATGATGATCCACTTCGAGGCATGAGTGTGGCAGACATTTGAATTTTGTTGTATGTCTGTCTTTGAACGTAGTCTTACTTGTCTAGACTTGTCCAGGACACTTCAGAACTGTGACTGTCACATGCTGGCATGCGGTCAGAGGAGCTCTTGATTTGCCTTTGCTTTGCATTCTATTGGCTGAGCACATATTTTAAATATTATGTGATCGTGTTCATTTAACTGTGGGAAGCTAAAATCATGATCAAGATTAAAATTCCATTAACTGTGCAGCCTTAATGTGTGGTGAGAGTGTTGGCAAGTTGTAAAGGATTGCAAAATGAGATGGCTGATGCAACAGTCATGGTCTACTGTTGCAGTCCTCCTTATCAGTAACTGCACCTGGCATGCTTGATATGAGACAATGCTACGCTGACCAGATTCATACATTATGTTAATAAGTACATGGGGACTGAGGACCATGTTGGATTGCAAGTGTATGATCTTTATACAATACTGTTGCACAGCTTCAGTATTTCTCTAGTTACTGCCACCTGCTGTTGTAAGGTAGTAAAGACCTGTGATTTTACTTTTCTGATTGACTGTGTGTCTCTCGCAGGTATTCTCAATGATTCTGTATAGTACGTTCATCACTGCATGCTGTGCCGCCTGCAGTGATTGTGTTTAGAGCTCATAACCAGCTTGCCATGAGTGGCCTGACCACACCACAGGGAGGAGAGAGGTGCACACATGTGGTCACCTGAGTCTCGCAGTAGTCTGTGCACAACAGTGTTGGGCCGATGCAGTTCATTTTGCACCGTTACAGCATCATGTATGTATGGTCGGAAGGGTAAGATGGCGCTGGCAAGGCTGGCAGCCTTAACCCAATTTCCCTCGGGATGAATAAAGTATTATCAGTCAATCAATCAATCAATCAAGCAATGTCTCCAATTAAAGCAGCTAATTGGTAACAAATCCTGAGTTCTTGTAACTCTAATTGTCTCCAGGTGACAAATGTTGCTGTTCGTGCAAGTTTGGAGCGTAATGACTGCATAAAAGGCAGACTGGTACATAAGGCGTTAGTGCATACTGCCACTTGAATAATGGGACAGCACAGGAAGTCATTTGTACAATGGGCAGTTAGTGCTGAGTCGCACTACTCAATCTGGACTTGCAGCCACGCAGCTGCTTGCAGATGTTTACTCCAGTGAAAAGCAGCCTGGCCTTGTCTCTGTGAGGAAACTGATGTTATTTCATTGTTGATGCGCTGTTAAGAGCATGTCTCTCACAGGAAGTTGTGTTTACACTTGACTTTAGCCATGAGCCAGCAGCTTCAAGACAAAAGAACCAAATCCTAAAGTGGATATTATCACATCCACTTTCCTTTTGTTCCTCGCCTCAGTATGCCGTCACTGTGGATTTTAAATCAAGTGATTTTAAACTGATCACTTGATTTTTATTTAGTTTTTTTTTAAATCAAATGATGATGTTAATTGAATGGGTTTAACACAGACTCTTTATGAAGTCCCCCTTTTTCATTTGTTGAAAGTAACTGGCAGCCCTTGCAGTCACTGACTGACTGTAGTCCAGAACCTGTGGACATGATCACATCCCTCCTACTTTGAGGTTCTGGTGGTCTGTGGATCTCCGTGTTCAGTTTTGGTCTGAGTAAGTGAAAAGCATGCTCAGTTGGGCTGATGTTAGGTGACTGACTCTCAGTTCTTTGCCCAGAGAACGCTTTGGGTTATGATCCATTTGCAATGTTATACACTGTCTGAACAGTTTAGGAGCATTTATCTGAACCTGAGCCTCTTTGGACCTCATAGTGGTCCAGTGAACTGCTTCTCAAGTTTAATACTTGAAACCAGTTCAAATCTGGCTTTTATCTGCTTAGTTTGACATCAGATAATGAGGGAACCTGGGTGTTGGACCACTTGTCAGTGAACTTCGAGCCTCTAAAATTGGGGGAGTGTGTGAAAATGGGTGTAATCATTAAACAGTTAATGTGATATTTTTCTTCACATTGTGGTTATGAAGCAAGAAGAGTTCTGGTTTCAGGAATATGAGTTAAATGGCAGCAATACAGAAGAACATTTATGGAATTTTCTGAATGGGTTTCAGTGGATTATTGCTTGTATCGCTTGAACCTCCTGAGGCAGGGGTTAGTGAAAATATGCAAATTTCGTGCTTTTTTTTTTTTTTTTTTGTATTTGAATATTTGAATTCCTTGAATCGTCAAACAAATACTGGGAAGTTCATGAATTGAAGCAAGGTCTA
>VUQG01016052.1:0-16821 GCA_015106755.1 Etia nguti | reverse complement strand
AACCTAATTGTAACCCTGACACTAAAACCACATTTTGAGTCTTAAAAATGCCTTCAAACTTGTGGGGACGGGCATTTTGTCCCCATAAGTGACTGTATAAGTATAGTAGCATGCCAATTTTCTGTCCTCACAAAGATGTCTAAACATGTACACACACACACGCACACACTTAAAATACTGGTATACCACTGCGGTCAGCCAGTCCTCCATGAATCACCCGGGCAATATAGATATCTCCTGTCGCCTCATCCTTCCTTATAGTTGCACCCTAACAGATAGATAGTTGTTCAAATTTTTTTTAAAAAGCAAAAATAGTGACAAGAGCCCTTAAGGCAAAAGCAAAATGTCTTTTACATTAGTCAATGGAACATTTTGACTAAATTAATTTTTAAAAGTACATAATTTTAAAAAGTAAATAATAAATACTTTGTTTACACACGTTTTTTCTTCTTGAGATCCTCATAAAAAAAACCATGAGCAAATTAAATAAAAGCTCTACTGGTACACCAAAATTGTTGAGCAGTTAATTTTTTTTTATAAGGCCTTGATTTTTGTGCCATTTTGTGAGGAACATTATTATATACACTTACATAATACTCCCAGCAGCTGTACATACACTCAACTAAATCAACACAGTTTATTGCTGGTGGTAGATGAAGCTTAAATAGATAGCCAAAGTTTTTTTTCTTATATTTTAATGCTTGGGCATTTCATATTAACTCATTACATTGCTGTTGCGGCACTTTGCATTACATCAAAAAATCATGGGCACTCTAAAGGTAAACACTATCAACACAATACCATGGCAAAATTTTTAGACAGCCTCAAATTATTAGACCCGTCCACTACAGGCCATTGCTAGGAGCAAACTGGTAGTATGGTTAAGGGCTCATAGGGTGGTATGAAAATTAAGGGTAACTTTGGTAGTCCTGCAAATTTGCTACCATAGTTTTGGAAAAAAAAAATTGCTAAATTATTTTAAAAATGCAAATTGCATAAGTTCCAACAAGGCGCTAAAACAGTGCTCATGAAGAATCATGATGATGTTTCTATACCTGGAATAATGTTAAATTTCTTAGGTGTTTCCACAGGGTTTTATTGCTGTATTTGATGTGCAATAGATGTTAGATGTTTAGATGCCACGTAAATGTACAAACAATAAGTCAAGATGAATACAGTTCAACATGTACAAAATAATCCATAGTAAATATTATTAAAAATAAATTTAACCCTAAACACTTATTAATTTCCTGTTTTTTTCTCAATGTATATTCAGACATTCATAGTCAAGAACCCAAAATAATAAATCAGAGCTGATGAAAAAAATGAAGGCTGTCATACTTTCTAAGAATAGTTGGACTAGATGAAGAAAATAAGACAGAAAGAAATTTCTTTGTACCTTTATATTGCTTGCTTTTGTTCCTTTGAGTGATCGTTTTAAAAAACGAAAAAGTCTTCAAATTTAAAAAAAGTCCATATGTTGTTGTAGCTGATATTTCTTTTTAGACTAAAATATTGGGTATTTTTGTCACTGTCACAGTTTTTCCATTATAAACGCAGGAAAGAGATGAAAAAGTTTGTTTTTAGTCTGGTTACTCTTTCTTTTTCTTCTTCTTTGTTTTTAAGCAGCCTGTACTGTTACAGTCTTGTTGGTCCTCCAGAGGAGCTCTTGAAATGGTTCCAGTGTTGAATCTCACCTGTCCATTATTACCACCCCAACCTGCCCTCTGAGGGGCTGCCACCATCCTTTTGGATCCACCATTAATTTGTGTTGGACTCCTAGATGTTATAAAGTCATCCACACAAGAACTTGTGGATGAAGACGAGGAGGAGAAAGTAATGGAAGAGGATGGTGAGAGTGGGCCTGGGTATGGTGTTGGAGATTTGCGGACCAGTTTTGGAGATAATGAGGAGACCCTTGGAGGAGGTGAGGGTGGATATTGTTGTGTCTTTCTCTGTGAAGGAGATGACTGGAAGTGTTTTTTGGTTACGATTAGCCCCTGAAGCTTGTCCACCACCTCGGCGAGCAGGTTAAGTGCCTGGGCGTTCTCTTCCACGCTGTCTGTGATCATCTCTGATGCTGCCACCATCCTCTCACCAATTTGGCGTACGTCCTGACTATTGTGTTCAATACTGCTGGCCACCATCTGAACAGTGGACCTAAGCTCTTCCACACTGCACTGTTTGTTGAGTTCAACAGGCTGATTATGGTGTCTTGATTGCTGCTGCTGCGCATTTTGTTTACGTTTTGACATGTTGTGGCATTCATTGTGATGAGGAGCAGTGTAGTGGAACATTAATGGATGATTTAAAGGCTCTTCCTGGAGTGTGTTATGAGGTCTGGTTTCAGCACTTTGAGAACCATCTCTTCTGGAGAGAGTGCTGACCCCTTGTTCCCGAGTACTCCTTCTAGTTGCAGGACTAGAAGGAGCAGTGCGAGATCTAAGAGGGTTCATGCCAGGACAAGAGGTCCTTCCAGGTGTAGGAATATTTCTTGACTGTCCTCCTGTATAATTTTTTTTGTATAACACGGGAGAGTTGGGAAGGCTAAAACTGTAAGCTGGGACTGGAGGAGGTGGGTATGAGTAGTCATCACTGCTCTCTCTGGTTGAAGCACCATCTTTCCCATTGGGTTTGAGTTCCTCTGAAAATGAACCACCAAATAAATTTGCAGTTCAAGAGAACAGAAAGACATTAATAAACTGAAAAGAAAAGTAACGGCAGGAAAGCAAAAAAGACTTAAAAGACTGCCAGATGATGGCAAGTTCATGAAGAAATGAACACTTGGTTGCAACTGAGGAATGCCACCAAGATAGATGAAGTGGTTGTTGCCTTTCATTGCCATTGCTAGACATATGAAAATATTTGCCCAGAAAGTAGCAAATACTGGAATGATTAGATACAAGAAGGAATGAATCCTCAATTATTATTATTAGTGAAGGTACTGATGAATGGTCTGTGTATCTATATGATGTTGCCATTGGTTTTTTTTTTTTTTATATTCAATGGCTTAAATACAGACAAAGAATGATCAAATGAAAAAATGGTCAGATTATTGGTGATTGCATGGACCGTCATCATCTGTTCTTCCTCCTCTTACCGGTGCAGGTAGCAGGGCTCAAAAAAGAGGGAGCTGACTGATTGAGTCCTTTCTTCCTGAGTTTTACAGTTGGCGAACACAAATAGCAACTTCCTGTGGACTCATAGCAAGGGAGAAAGGGATGGGATCTGCCGTCTTTATGAACAAGGAGAAGCCTTGCTTCACTTTCGGGCACTCTGAGCTCCTCCCCTAACTGAGCTCTTCTTGCAGGGATGAGGTGTTCCAATGTAAAGCGGCGAAGGCTGCTCCAGCGGCTGTGAATTTCTCCTACACTCCTTCTACACTCTTCTCCACTCTTAATGAACGAAAGATGAGAAACTTTGAGTTTTTAGGGTTTAAAAGAACATTTTGAAGTTAACATAATCTAATTTATAGCTAAGCAAGGTAAGACTTAACTACTGTATGATTAATCTGAAGGCACCCTGTTGGGCTACCTTCAGATTTGTCATAGAATCTATGAAGTCAACAAGATGGCTTGTTGACTTCATAGATTCTGTTTAATGTCTGCATTCCTGTTTTCCAGGAATATATTACTGATTTGTTTGGTCTATACTATTCTCAGAAAATGCAATCGCTCTGGATTGTGCTTATAAACAATGTTTTTTTGTCATTTTTCTTTCAGAGAGTTTTGGACAACATAGTTAATGAGACTAATAATTGCATGTAAATAAAAAGCTAAAGCTACCTTAGCTTATCTAAAACTAAAAACAAGGATAAAAATAACAAAACATATGTATGTATATATATAGATTTCTATAGCTTTTTAAAAAAAAATACAAGTAATAGGTCATCAAAATATTATCGTTGGATGAAACACTGGTCAGTCATCAACTAATTCACATACTCTCAAAGGACTCTTTAGTCTAATTATTCTGAATATTTATAATTGAAAAGAGAAAAGACCCATGCACAGCTGTGCCTGCTAGGGATTCCTGACAAGCGTAAGTGCACTGACTGCACTAAAAGTACCAGGATTTTTTACTCCTTTTACAATTTAAAAAGTAATATAAACTCATATGAAATATATACATAAGGTCCTTCTTGTAAACTCAAGAACTGCAAACTAAACTGTATTTAAGAGCAAAAGTTTTAATTTATGAGGAAAATGCTTACCAGAGGCTGGTTGTTCTTTACAAGACACACAATCCTCATTGCCTCCTCATCCTCTGGTATTTCATCAGGCAGAGGGGGTAAGACAGGCTCATAGTCTGACTGTGCAACACTGTCATGAGATGACAAGAGAGCCTTGTGGACAGAGAGATAGATAATCAGTAATAGGTAACAAGAAACTTCAAATATAAGTTACAGAAAAACATGACATGATGAACATGGATTCTAAAATGAGTGTACATATACCTGGATATGAGGTGAGCTCAGGAGGTTGCACAACTCTCTAGCTGGAGCTGAAGGATTTTGAGCTTTCAGTATTGCAGTCATGACCTAATGAGAAATTGAGAAGATTCCCGAATTAGATGTTGAATTATGTTATACTGGCAAAACAGAATACCAGACATAGGTAAAAGGAAAGCAAGAGGTCTAAAAACAGTTATTTCTATGGAAATATTTCCAGAATAAACTTTCAACCCCCCACAATTATAATTATTATAATTGTGTGCCTTCTTTATGTTTCAGATTCAAGTTCAATTCACATCAATTCAAGCTTATTAATATAAAGCCAAATCAAAAGAACCATTTGATACTCCAAGACTTTAAAGTTTTAGAGCAAAAACACTAACAATTAGACAGCCGACTATGAGTGACAATGGGAAGAGCAAACTCTATTTTAACAGGGAGAAATCTCCAGCAGGACCAGGTTCATAGAGGGGCTACCATCTGTGTGACCAATCGGGAGATGAAAGGGAGAGAGAAAAGAAAAAGGAGAGCATAAGTAAAGGAGTAAAGACATACTTTGGGAGAGCGAAGACATAATTTTAATGACTTTAAAATGACTTATCACAGTCATCTGGTCACCTGATCCACACAATCTATAAGCTTTTTCAAAAAGGAAAGGTTTATATTTAAATTTATATGTAGAGAGGGTGTTTCCTGTTGTGCTTTCTATTCTTTGCAAAAAGCAGACATGTTCTGGTTGGTTTCTTTATGATTACATTATCAGGCTTACTTAGTTTTAATTTTGTAACCTTTTGCAAGATGCAGGATTAACACTCCAATTGAATCAGCTGTGATAAAGTGATATTTTACCAAACACTAATGACTGATATTCTTAGGGATCTAAATATTTCATCTATGGCTGACTGTTTGTTGTGTTGTATATATGTATACACACCTCATGTGAGAGTCCTGCAGCATAAGGCAAAACGGGGCTTGGTGTCAGTCTCTGGAACTTTAACAGGCACTCATAAATCTGGAGACACAAACACCAAATGATGACTTTTAGTTTGCAGACAGATGGTAGGTGTGTGTCTTTTACTGCAGGACCTTTGAATCATGTACCTTCAGCAGAGCACAAAGCCACGGTGCACTCAGTAGTTCATGCAGAAGCTGAGCACCATTAATGTTCCTGCTAACAGCTTGGTCAACATCCTTCACCACACTGGACAGCACCTCACTGACACCTGAACACGTGCATAATTTAAAAAAGAGAAAAACAAATGATGACATATCGTTGGAAGACACTGGGAATTCTTGGTAAATGGACTGGTACTTATGCACCACCTTTCTACACAGCTGAGAACTCAAAGCACTTGCAACTAATTCATCAAATTACACACACAATCATACCGCACTTATGTCTATGCAGCGGCTACACTTCCTCTGGGTCCTCAGGAAGTACAAACTGGACTCCAACCTGCTGCTGACCTTCTACCGCTTGTTCATTGAGAGCCTGCTGACATACTGCATCACAGTGTGGTACGGCAGCTGCACTAAGGCGGATAGAGTGAGGCTTCAGAACGTAGTCAAGGCAGCACAGAAGATCATCGGCTGCTCTCTCCCCTCCCTGATGGACATTTATTCCTCCCACTGCCTCAGCAGAGCAACAAACATCATCAAGGACAGCTCCCACTGTGGTTTTGACCTGTTCAACCTGCTTCCCTCAGGGAAGAGCTACAGGTGCATCAGCACAAAGACCGACAGACTCAAGAAAAGTTTCTTCCCAAAAGCCACAACCACTGTGAACTCACACATGCACTGATGACACAGTTCCACCCCCCATTCGAAGGACTTCCCTCTATAAACCACTATAAACCACCACTGTGCGATACTTAACTTTATATGCAATAACCCACAATTATTCAAAAACTGTGTACCTCACCCCCTCTTCTTCTCACACATGTTTGCACTGAGTAGGAGATGCTCTCTATCTCATTGTTCATTTGTATGGTGAAAATAAAGGCATTCTATTCTATTCTATGCTAAGTACTACCTAACATTTACACAACATTTACGCATCTGGGGCAACTCATCTGGGGTTCAATGTCTTGCCCAAGGAATTTAGCAGGAGGAGTCAGGGACTGATCTGCCTGAGCTGCAGCTGTATTTTTATCCACTTCATCATTTTGGCTTTAGTTAAGCCTTGATCAGTAGTGGAAGATGGCTCAATTTGTAACATTCATAGTCCTGAGAGAATGACTCCTTCAGTTTGTGAGCATAATATTTAAGATTCTGAAATAAAATTCTATTGCTGAAAGGTTATGCATAATGCAGTTTTTTTTAGGATGCTGCCATTTCATAAGAGGAACAGAATGAAACCTTTGTAAAAGTTTTTAATTATAATTTTAATTATTTACATGTTGAAACAGAACTGCAGATACCATATTGTCTGCATCGTACAGCCATACATTTAAAGCTCTGGATTGGTTTCTTCTCAACTTCTGTATCAATCAGGACATAATAATCATGTTTGAGTAAACATTATTGGAATTTCTTTGTTAGGGTGACTAAAAAGTGTAGTCAATTGTATCAAAGCTTGGGGGAATGGCCCTTTCCAAGCTTTTCACATCTGAAGAGAAACCCACAAGCAGACTACCCAAAGCTGAATAATGTACATATTAAAATGTAAAAACATAAAAAGGAAACAAAATGGTGCAGAGTTTTGGCAGTGATTGAGGCAAGTTATGTCTGAGAAGTGGTTAAAAATGTACATGTACTTTTCACCTTTTGTGACTGTGTCCTCGGATAATGTTTTGGAACTGCTGAGACAAGGCAGCTTTCTTGAGTGCATTTGCAGCTGTTCTACAGTCTGTCTGGTTCGCATTGTAATGTGTGTATCAAATGGTTCATGAATAACAGTACAAATCAAATATTTGCTTTAACAAACTGGAGACCCTGCTATCCAGTACAGATATTGAAGTGATCCATACGTAGCTAACTCAAGTTGGTTAACTTGGGGAACAAATTTGCATTGCCTGAAATGTTGACATTAAAATGTGGTTTATGTGCTTAGATTAAAACCACATTTCTATATTACTTTATTTCACATTGGTACAATAATATTAGTGGAGAAAGTTTTTTAGTAATTGAAAAATAAAAGTGCACTCATATTGTCCAAATTTGGTTTGATTACTGTATTGTTCCAGTGTTTGCCTAACTGTCTCTTTATCTTTCACTTGGTATTGTCAGAAATAGTTAGAATTGGGGCATTAAAACTGTGGTACTGCATGATCACTGACAGATTCCAACATGCAGGAGAATGAATGTTGCCTTTAATATCACAGCAGATGTTTGAGATTTTACATTTCTCCTGAGCAGAAGGTGAAAAGCAGATAGGACCAGACAGGATTAAAATTATAGAGAGCCCTGACCCTTTTTTAGAATAAGTCTTTTCAGGTAAGCTCCCAATTTCAAGTAAGCACCTACTCATGATTGAGACAGGTGAATTCAACATAATTAGGAAATTAACTGGTGCAGTTGGGGTGAGCATTGTAAACAAATTCAGTCTGAAAATGTTTAACAATGTTTTTTGTGTGTTGTGCAGTTTGACACTTGCTTTCCTCCAATTTAGGTGGCTATGTTAGTGTTATCCAGTCAGCAGCAAAACATATAAATTGCAGAGATTTGTTAATCTCACAGAGAGAGACTTAGTCTACTGAATTTGTCTGTACATGTGTACGTGCTTCTCACCATCCTCCATAGCTTGTTTCATGGTAATTGTTCAGAAGAGAACGAAAGGTTTAATCCACTGAAAAGATATGGAGAAAGAAATAAAAAAAATAGATTTATGTAACAACTTCATGTTTTACATATTAAAAATAAAACAAATCTAGATCATTTAACAATCTTTAGTTAGAACTCGTGTCATTATTAAACATAATACAATTCATGTTGTGTGTGACTATCATTTTGTTTTATTACAACAGACAAAACAAGATGACACATTTATGTTTTCATTCCAAAAGCATTTCACCTTAGACAGAATATCAGGTTGATCTTTATGTTTTCAAGCTATTAAATACTCAAAATGACTACTTGGTATGGATATAATCTTCAGCGTTTGGAAGTTATGGCTGATAACCATGATTTTAGTTCAAAATTTATCAACAACAGACCTTGATGCCCTGGACAGTTTGACTGCAGCTGGATAAAATGAGTAGTTTTTAAGTTCATTGTACTTAAAAGTTCAGAGCCTATAACTTTTGAGAGATCATAGCAAAGTCTTATTATTATTATCAAATGTTACGGCTGTAGAAAATAGGTGTAAATTTATGGCATGTTGTAATACTCATTCTACCTCAAATGGTGTCTTTAAATCATGCTGTGATTGTTTTTATTGTTTAGTTTTAATGCGTAGTTTTGGCCATTATTAGGGGTTGCTTTTAAGAAATACAGATATTACAAATAAAATCTTAATGTTAAAATTAAAAACTTTTTATAAAAGTGAACAACAAATGATCAAAATTGCAGAGTAATTTTTAAAAATCACGTACCTTTGAACAGCCAACAGGGAAAAAACAATGAATGAAGTGAATATTTTAAGTGCAGCTTATGTTACTTTAGAACTTCCTGTTACAGCAGCAGGTTACTAAATGTGGACTAATTTCAGGTTACGGCTATTCTTCAGCTGCTTATCTCGGCTCAGCTTCTGTTTCCACTTATACTGTCCGGGAAGAGCTTCCATTGGTCATGAAACCTTGGGTTCTGTGAAACTAGTTACACAGTTTCACAGAACTTCTTTTGGACTACTTCTGTTGGTGTCTCTTATCAATCATGTAAGATACATATTATCATTAAAAGATTAATTGAATCCAGATCTACATACACCAGGGAGAATTTGGTTGCTCAGGGAGTGCTATGCTATTGTATATAAAATGCACAATATTTTCTTCTGTCTACATTATCGCCAGGAGGGCTCCATAGTAGATGGCAGCATTTATTAGTATTTCTTTCTGATTATTCTGTATGTGCGTAATTCCTTCATCCCTCGTCCATTCAAGTTCTTGGTATTTCAAATGCTGTGCTACTAAGCAAACACAAAAAAGCATATAAAAAGCATAGCGAGCAAAGAAGCACTCAGCTCAAAGGACAAGTGTAAGTAAAGCCCCATAGAGGAACTAGGAAGGCTGTATATGCTTAGTCTGATTTTTTTTTTTTATCAATTGCACCACAAGACTCAGAAGTGTCAAAAAAAAGGTAAACTTACATCCCCTTCCTGTGGTCTAATTTCTGCTGCAGTGATTGTTCAGTGTGGGATTTCTCTGTTGAAGTAAATCAGTAGGGCGAGTGTGTCAGAAGCAGTCAACGCCGACGACATGAATGTGAGTTTACTACCAAACCTGAACTGACACTAATCCTCTCTGACCCGACTTAATCCACCAATCACCAATCTCCCTCTCTCACTCCCTTGCTCTGTCTCCTGCCCCCCTTCTCTCTTCCCTCTTTGCTGGTTTTTGTAACTTAAATTTTTTTTTCTTAATCAGCCTGACCTTTTAATCACAAACCCCATCAATGTTTCCATTTCCATATTTATTCAAGTTCCTGCTTTTCCATTGTATTCTTTAGTCATCCTCATCTCCTCACTCTCTCATTCACTTTAAGTAAGTCATCAAATCACAAAGCTTCTTAACTCTTCACTGCTTTTAGCCCCCCCACACATGTTTGTATAGCTGTCTTTGTGAGAATCCTTTGTGGCATAATGCATTACCCTGTCCTTTATCTTAATCTTCACCTAATTCCAAATCAAAGCCTAAGACAGAGTCCAAAGCCTCAAATAGCCGTGACAAGCAGCAGGTTTGTCACGATGTGAAGATCAACAAAATGATCCTTTATCTTGAATGTCCCCATAAGCGGAACATTGGTCTTGATTCTCACAATAAGTGTTGGCACGTACACACAGCAGGTCAGCAAGCCAACCAGAGTCAGAGTGGCAACACAGAATAACAGTACTTCTGGTGCATTAAATCCCACTGCAACATCTGGATGAGGCCAGCCTGTATCTGCTTTGTGTATGTGTGCGTTGGGGGTTATTGCAGGGTAATGGTCACTGGGTCACCTCCTCCAAGATTATTCTGCTTTATGAAGGATGAATGGTAGACAAAATCACAAAGAAAGAGAGAGAGGACATATAACAGACACAGATGCAAGAAAACATGGAAAAGTAGTAGACATGTTTTTTTTAGCAACTATTTTTTAACATCTGAGCAGCTGCAGTTCTTTGCAAAATTCACATAACAATACCCACATTAAGTGATCTTAGAGTACCAAACAAAACACTGTAGTAGATTAACACATTAACATTGGGAATTGAAATAAGGTATGAATAGGATGAAATTATGCAGGACAACAAGGGTTACAACAATACTAATAATGGTACAACAAAATACTCAATTTTTTAAAAATTGCATTCACAAATAATGTAACAGTGTAAAATGGAGTTAAAAAGAAAAATCTGTTATTAAATTAACTATATAAATTAAGAATATGGATTATGTGTCATGACTAGGATAAAGGGAGATTATTAGGGCCATATAAGGGCCTCTGTGATTTTGACTCAGTGGGTGTGTCTTGTTCTCTTTCCAGTCTTAGATGCTGCCCTTCTTTACAGCTGATTCTATTTAACAATTAGGCCGGAGTACTTAAGTCCAAGGAGCAAAGCATTCTAGTGCCAGGGGAACTTTTTGCTTTGCAGGCTGTAAGGTGGCTGTGTGCCTGTTTACGCTTGCTCTGCGCAAAGTTTGATGATTTAACCTTCTTAACTTACTCCATTGTTTAGTAGCCAACTTCTGTGTTGTCTTGCTTTTGATGGTTTTGAAGTTACAAGTAACTTTTAAAAAAGCTGTTTTCAGATGTTAATAGAAAGGGGATTCTACACAGTGGTAAATATGGCCCTGTCCCAAATTTCTTTGACTTGTTGCTGCCATCAAATTCAGAATCAGCTAATATTTTTCATGAAATGTAGTTAGCACTGTTGCCTCACAGCAAGAAGGTCCTGAGTTGAATTCCACCATCAGGCCTGGGTCTTTCTGTGTGGAGTTTGCATGTTCTCCCCGTGTTTGTGTGGGTTCTCTCCAGGTACTCCGGCTTCCCCCACAGTCCAAAGACATGCAGTTAGTGGGGTTAGGTTAATTGGAAACTCAAAATTGCTCATAGGTGTGAATGTGAGTGTAAATGGTTGTCTGTGTCTCCGTGTTAGCCCTGCCACAGGCTGGTGACCTGTCCAGGGTGTAGCCTGCCTCTCGCCCTAAGACACCTGCCCGCGCTGGGGGGGGGGTCTAATAACCCCATATTTTATTGTGAATAAAATATGGGGTTATTAGACTTGAAAATCATTGCATTCTGTTTTATTGCTTGCAAATCTACACAATATTATTATAGTGGACAAAAAAATAAGTTTTTAAAATAATTTCTGTTATTTCCTAAAAGTTTACTGCTTATGTTGTTTTTTAAAGTCATTATTAGCTAGAAACATTCAAGACAATATGAATGAGACAAAATAAAGGAAAAAGGAAAAAGAAAACTAAAACACAGGGCACTATAAAAGACCCATAAACACATTTTCTAAACACTAAGACCAAGTTGTTTATTTTGCTTACAGTTTCAGTTTCATAGAAGTATAAACTCTTTGTAATTAACTTTAATCAATGAAAACAAAACGACCAAACAATAATAAGTAAGATGAGCATATATATATTTATCAATTTATCATTTTATCACTTTTGTTTATCACTCTGCTGATTTTGTATGCAAAGGACAACAAGGAAAAAATTGTATTTTTTTCGCAAAATAAAATTTAAATCTAAAAACAATTGTTCACAAACTATGAAAAGTAAATATGAATATGTGAGGTACATTATGGCATAAAGATTGAATGTGACCTCCATATTAAGATAACTGCCCCGCCCCCCATCAATTTCTATCAGGAGAATTATTTCTTAAATCAAAAACATGTTCTTCAGAACAAAAACAGGGACCAAAAAAACTCTCGCTGCAAATTGCTCCAGTGGAAGCTAAAGGCCACTACTGGATAAAGCCAGCAGAACCACATCATCTGTAAAAAGAAGAGACGAGGTTCTGAAAGCCTTTCACCACTTGGTTACGCCTAGAAATTCCGTCCATAAAAATTATGAACAGAATCTGTTAATTCCTCCTGTAGAGTGATGGGCCTACAGGAGGAATTAATTTTTTATATTATTTATTATATTAGAATTCTTCCATGGTGTCAGGGCCGTTTATGTTTTCTTTTTTTTTAAATTATGGTTTATACAGTATTCTAAAGTTTAGTTTATCTCCCTGGTTTTGGTTCCTATGGCTGTGCTCTAGTTTTGTTTAGTTTTTGTTGTGGTCCTGGGTCGTTCATCCAGTGTCGGTGTGTCCTGGTTTTTATTTATATCCTTGTGTTTAGTTTTAATCATGGTTCTGTGCTGTGCCTCCACTGTGTCCCTATTGCTTGTGTAGTCTGTTATCTCTCTTGTGCATGTTAAGCTCTGTTTCTGTGTTGATTGATCTGTTTACCTGTCGTGTCCCTCACTCCCCCCTGTTCCCTGTGTTTAGTCATTCCATGTCTTAGTGTGTGTCTCTTGTTTCCTGTTGTATTTTTTCATAGTTCTTTGTCCTGTGTTCATTGCATTTAGTTTTGCTTCCTCCCTGTCTCATCAGGTCTGATTATTCCCAACTGTGTTCCCTCCTATTTCCCACCCCCTCTTTGTCCTGCGTGTGTATTTAAGTCTTCAGTCTCCCTCTGTTCATTGTTGCGTCCTCCATGTTAGCTGTGTGTTCTTGTGTTAGTTGTGTGTTCTCCCGTCATGTCATGTCAGGTCTAGTCCAGTTATTTGTTCTAGTTTATCTTTTGTTTGTTTCTTTAGAGTTCACTTTTTTTGTTTTCGTTTGTTTTTCCAACAATAAAGCTGGCATTTTCAGTTAAGTTTTCATCTCCAAGTCCTGCATTTGGTTCCAACCCCTGCCTGTCACACAACTCACCATAACACATGGCTGCTATGAGAAGGTACTCCAGCAAAATAAGGATTTTACTATACAGTATAAACCCCATGTGTTTTTTTTACAATAAAACTGCAGTAAAACTATTGCAATTTCCTGAGATTACTGGATCTTGGTTCAGATTTTAAAGTCTCTTGGGGCATAAATGAAGTGGTCAAGACCCGTTCAGACTTTTTTGACTATCGTAATGATGTGACAAAACTCACGTCTTCTCCACGGATACTTTCTACTGAAGTTAACATAATATTTTTCAGTTTTACTGATCTTTACTACGAGGTTTCCCTACCAGCACCAGTCCTCTAGAAAGGAACTGCAAGGTTCATGAGACTGAAAGTCATAAAGAACATGAAACACTGAATGTAATTTATACGCAACCTCTAAGAAGAATGATTTATTAATTCTGATACAGATATTGACTGCAGACTTGTGGAAAGTCTATATTTAAAATATAAGCTTCATTATCTTCTGACATGACAACCAGAAACATTTACTTGACTCCCTAAACTTTTGGTGCGTTTGCATCATTACTTGTTTTATGAAACACAAAACCACGATTATAGACAGTACGTTTATTGTTGTTATTGAAGAGCTCGTATTTTTGAGAGTTAATACCAAGCTGCATTTTAATTGCTCTCTAGAGGCAAAAGACATAATGACCTGTTGACCATCACAAATTCTCTTTTATAAAAACCCAAAGGTATACTGAGTGGTTGTTATGAAATAACACATTAGATCAATACCACTGATCCTTCTAATTACAGAGGTAAATGGGAGAACATCCCATGAGCTCATTGTTGCCACTGGGTCATAATTAGAGGTTTAGAGACTGGCTGTAGTCAGCCCACTCTTCTGAGGCCTGGCCTGTTGTTTTACACAGTGCAAGTGAGACAGATGCAAGGGCACAGTATAGGTCATTAATGACTCATTAAAGTATGCTTACATCACCGGTGGGCAGCTTAATTTCTGTAGCCAAATGTTAAAGTCATGGATTTGCCTTAAGGGGCCATGTTGATATTATTAAGTAAATTGCATCATACAGTTTGAAATAACTTTTTTCATTCTTCTAAGGCATATGCGGGTGCGCGCACACACACACACACACACACACGAATGAATCAAAATAGTGTATTATGCTGTCACATTATGAATCTTTTGATTTCCTAAATGTCACAGTTGTACATAGTACAACCGATAGTCTTATCAGCTTATCAGTGGCAAACAGGGAAAGAAGAAGAAATTAGTTGAAAAACAAATACATCAAAAGAGTATTGTTTCTTAATGGCAAAGCTTTGATAACTTGGTAATATTCTACTTTGCTATGCATATGTGTTTGAGCAGCTTTTACAGGCAGAGAACCTTACCAATGGGGATGTGGCGAACAACACTAGAGGCCAACTTCAAGCCAGTTGTACAAGTTGCAATAAAGTGCAATGTTTACCAAGGAGATGCTCTGTCCCCACTGCTGTTCTGTTTCTGAAAAACTGTACTGCATAGGCCTGAAACGCCTCTGTGAGATCATTGACGAGACTGGCTGCGACTACGGAATGGAGCAGTCATCAGCCACCTCGTCTACATGGATGAAATTAAGCTGTATGCCAGGAGTGAACGAGACATCGCTTAACTGATCCACATCACTAGGATCTACAGAATGACATGACAATGTCATTTGGACTGTAGACGTTTAGTCGAACGGTAACTAAGAGAGGGAAAGTTCATGACTGAGGGGACTGCACTACAAGAAGGCAATATTGCAGACACTGAGGACAACTACAAATATCTGGGAATCCCACGGGCAAATGGGAACCATGAAGAGGCTGCTAGGAAAGCTGCAACCACCAAATACCCGAAGAGGGTATAGCAAGTCCTGAATTGTCAGCTGAATGGGAAGAACAAGATCTGGGCAATCAACACCTGCACCGGTGATCAGATACCCTGCTGGGATGATAAGCTGACCAAAAGAGGAAATAGAAGCCACTGACATCATGAAGGGTTTCACCCCCAATCTCCGGATTTGATGTCCACAATTGACTGCTGATTTTTGAATACCTCAGGGAGCAAAAATACAAGAAAGAAGAGGAGCAAGCAGAAGAACCATCATTGACGGACAGGCCCCTGCATGGTATGTAACCATTCATCTTCCTCACCAACACAAGATCCTTCGCAAAGAAAACGGAGGAGCTACAATCACAACCTGCTATAACAGCTTTTTCTACGAGCGTTGTTTACTGATTGTAACTGCATCCTGGCTCCATCCAAACATCCCGAATGACTCAGTGGAGTTACCGGACCGCACCCTATTCTGCCAGCCCCAGAGGAAAAATAACCTGGACCAGAAGCTGCTGCTGGCCTTCTACCGCTCCTCAGGAGAGCGTGCTCTCCTACTGCCTGGGTGTTTGGTATGCAGGGGCCCCTACTGAGAACAGGAAGGCTGTGCAGAGGGTAATTAACACTGCCCTCATCCACCCCTGGAGGGCATCGCCAGATCCTCCTGTCTTAGGAAAACCAGGCCCATCACAGGCAACCCCTTACACCCTGTTTGACCTGCTGCCCTGTTATCGGTGCCTCAGGTCAATCAGGTCCCTCATTACCAGACTCACAAACAGCTTCTTCCCGTCGGCTTTTCGGACTGTCAACAAACACTATCCCTCCACACCCCACCCCTGCCTAACCACCTAGCAATCTGAGCCATAGTCTGAGTAACCCCCATCACTCAGGCCACTCAGACACAAACTCGATTCAGAACAAGTCTTTTCTTTGCAGTCCAAAGAGTTCAGACTAAGCACTTTGCAACTTGTTCTCAAACATGTGTTTTTCTTTTATTTTTTATACATTTCTCTTGATTTGTATACAGTGGCTTGCAAAAGTATTCGGCCCCCTTGAACTTTTCCACACATGATTCCAAACATTTTTTACAAATAAATAACTGAAAAGTGGGGTGTGCGTAATTATTCAGCCCCCTTTGGTCTGAGTGCAGTTAGTTGCCCATAGGCATTGCCTGATGAGTGCTAATGACTAAATAGAGTGCACCTGTGTGTAATCTAATGTCAGTACAAATACAGCTGCTCTGTGACAGCCTCAGAGGTTGTCTAAGAGAATATTGGGAGCAACAACACCATGAAGTCCAAAGAACACACCAGACAGGTCAGGGATAAAGTTATTGAGAAATCTAAAGCAGGCTTAGGCTACAAAAAGATTTCCCAAGCCTTGGACATCCCACGGAGCACTGTTCAAGCGATCATTCAGAAATGGAAGGAGTATGGCACAACTCTAAACCTACCAAGACAAGGCCGTCCACCTAAACTCACAGGCCGAACAAGGAGAGCGCTGATCAG